>CAUYLG010031715.1:0-28494 GCA_963573385.1 Cacajao melanocephalus | reverse complement strand
TCAGCTCGGTTTCCCAGGGTAGACAACCTCAAAAAGGTGTAAAGAAATTTCTTTGCAAGTGCTGCCTTCGGTAGGTTGGTAGTTGCTGCTTGGGGTGCCATGTGGAAGGAGGCAGAGGCCCTCTCTTGGCTTCACAGGATGATTACTAGGATCATTCGTGAGGTTTGAAGTGAACCTGGAAGAGAGGAGTGAAGGCGTGTGTGCTTACCATCTGCCATGTGGGGATTCCATTCACTCATTCATTCAGAAAACACTGAGTTTCCATTAAGTTGCAGGCACTGTTCTAGGCACTGAAAGTAGCTTAATGAATAAGATAAAGATCATGAAAAGGCTTGTGGAATTGGGCCTAAAGCTCTAATTAGTAACAAGAATTTCCCATCTGCATATAGTTTTTAATACCTAAATAGGTAGTTTGTCAAGACTTCAAGGGTCTTATATCAAATATCTTTCCATTAGAAAAATGAATGAATCCAGTATTGAGAGTGGCTCTAGTTCAAGACCCATCTCTGGAAGAAGGAAAAAGAAATGAGAGTACAAGTGTATGAGAGGGATAAAGGATACCTGTGCTATCAAAGAAGATGCATCCAGTGATACTTCATTTTCAGGAAGGAATGAACAAATAAACAAATAGCTTAATATGTTTTCAGTTGTGAGCATTTCCTATGCCAAGTTAAAACTCTGTGGTCTCGCTAATGCATGTGGGGCTTAATACCTAGATGATGGGTTGATAGGTGCAGCAAACCACCATGGCACACGTTTACCCATGTAACAAACCTACACATCCTGCACATGTATCCTGGAACTTAAAATAAAATTTAAAAGCAAAACGAAACAACAAACAAAACTCTGTGGTCTTACACATAGAGATAAGTTGGTTCTGTAGGAAAATGCAAAGGTTTTGAAGATTGAAAGGAATGGATTCGAATTCCACTTCTGTCACGTTCTTAATTTTCCTTCAGCAAATGTGTAGTGAACGCCTATTTT
This sequence comes from Cacajao melanocephalus, assembly GCA_963573385.1. Lineage (NCBI taxonomy): Eukaryota > Metazoa > Chordata > Mammalia > Primates > Pitheciidae > Cacajao > Cacajao melanocephalus. Next base: position 27,510 of record CAUYLG010031715.1, on the reverse strand, counting down.
CTGCCAGGTCCGATGCAAGGTACTGGGAGGCACAGGGGAGTGAGATCCTGCCCTCTCTTTAGGGAGCTCATGGTCCGTTTAAGAGCTGTGTGAGACGTGTAGGGCAAGACAGTCAACCTCACCAACTTCATGTGTAAAATGCATATAATAAGTTTTTTTTTTTTTTGAGATGGGTTGTTTCTCTGCCACCCAGGCTGGTGTTCAGTGGCGCGATATAAGCTAAAGGCAACCGCCGCCATCCGGGTTAAAGCGATTCTCCTGCCGCAGAGTCCTGAGTAGCTGGGACTACAGGCATGTGCCACCATCCCCGGCTAATTTTTGTATTTTTAGTAGAGATGGGGTTTCACCATCTTGGCCAGGCTGGTCTCGAACTCCTAGCCTCAGGTGATCCACCTGCCTCGGCATATAATAACATTTCTGATGTGCAAATGCTGCCTTTTGCATTCTTCTAATAATACCATTGAAGGGCATGGGGAATTGAATGCGATAATGCAGAAAAGCAAAACTAGTGCCTAGAGACACCTAGCATACATTGGTTTCTTTGTCTATCTTCCATTCCATGTTTCCTCTCTAGCTGTGGGAGGTTAGGGCTACTCACATGATGTGTTCTCTGCCCACTCCTCTAATCTGGTCAAAATGAGAATCAAGAGCAGCCTCAGGAGGAAAATAATTCACAAAAGTGCACTATGAGGTTGGAGGAGTGTGCCTGATGATTGGAGGCTCTTTCTCATCAGATTTGCATCGTCTGATTATAAGTCCACCTTACCTTGGCAACCATAAATTTTATTCTAAAAATCCACTCACATTTCAGTTGTTTAGGACTTGAAATAGTTTCTCCACAGAGAAGATGTTTTAATTGGCTTCAGGGCGACCCACAATGACACGTGAAGTTTAGAAGTAATTTCATCTAAATTATAAGTTCTAGAGGTTCCCTGAACCCCAGGCTTCCATGAACGTTGACTTCTCAGGGAGCACTAGGCTGAGATTCAAAAAGCTGGCGCTAGGTGGCACTCTCTGTGCTCTCTCTGCAACAGCCAGAGACAGCAGTGCTGATCGACTCATTATCAATATAAAATGATAATGTGTAACACTAATATATTAGAGATGGTCTCCCTATAAGCTTCAGAAGTCTTGCTATCTGTTTTTAAAAGCAGAGCCTTCTCATCTTCCTTCAATGCCCAGTCATCTGCCACCTGGTTGGATCCTGGAGAAGTGGAGTAGTTTTGGGGAGACAGTGGGAACAGGGAAAGAAGGGAATGGAAAGGATAGGAAAGGGGAGTAGGGTAGGGAATACTTGAATTATTAAACGTCAAGGAAGGCATTTGTATTGATTTTCATCTCCTCCACAGAGAGGTAGCAAATGTGGTGGGTGATGGAATTTTGTATTTCCTCTCTTCCTTCTAATACCACATGTGAAAGTGCAAATTCTAGGGTTGCTTGTTGCCCGTCTTGTGGAACCAAGTAGATTTCCAGCTGGCTGTGTGTCTGCATGCATTTAGATGCTCTGAGCATGTGATTCAGGGAAGACTGATGTCTCTACATTCTAAAGCCTCTATTTATTTACTTGCACACAACATATTTAATCCCAAGGTGCTCAAGGCATTTTGCAAACATTAAATTAACTGTTAATCCTCTGTGTCTCTATAAGGCAGTGAAAAAGTCTTTTATTATAAAACATTATGGACTAAATCTGAAAAATAGACTTAACAGGAATAAGGATAATTAAGAGGGTTGAAAAGAGAAAGACACAATAGGAAAAGGAGACCCAGGTGAAAAGAAAAGCCTTCTGCAGCTCCCAGCCAAGGATAGAAACCTCTGGCAAATTTTCTCTTCAGCTTGGGGCCAAGCCAGCCATCCAGCATTCCAGGTGGTGACTCTATATATGTGTTTCTAGTTTACCTAGTAGCTACATAACCAGGAGTAAGGTACGTCCCCACTTGAAGACTGAATTTTCACAGCTTTAAAATGGGGGTTACAACAGTATCTACCCCACGAATTTATTGTGAAGAACACACAGTAGGCTTGCAATATGTGTTACCTGAATTATTATCATCATCATCACCATCCATAGACATCAAGCAAATTTCTATCTTGATCACTGTTGGTAAAGGGGTTGTTTTGCTCCAGCCAAAAACGTGTCTGAAAACTCCCTAGGATAGACATTACAGAAATGTCCCCAGTTTGCCACACCTCCCTATATCAATCGCCTTAACAGTATGACTTTTCAGTTCCTCCTATGGGGTGGATTCTACTTACTTATCTCTTGAATATGGACTGATTTTGTGAGTTGCTTTGGCCATGAGAATGCAAAAGAAGTGACATTGTTCCAGTTCTGAGTCTAGACCTCAAGTCACCTTTGATTTGTTTTCCTGGAAAGTCATTCTGCCATCGTGAGGACAAATCGAGGGTAGCCTCCTGATGATGAGAGAGGTATGGTCCAGGAGTCCTCAGCACCCCAGCTGACAATCATCCTAGATGGATCAGTCCTCAGCCACCTGCCAGATGACCTCAGATACAGGAGTAAGGAGGTTGACACTGGCTGTGCCTGGCCCAGATTAGCAGGACCACCCATCTTACCTGTAAATCCATGAGCAATAAAAAATGATGGCCATCTTCAACTGAGAAATTTTGAGAGTGTTTTTTCTTTTTTTTTTAAATGCAGCAATACCTAACTGCTACAGCAACTCTTTTCAGGTTTACTTTTTATTTACTTATTTGAGATGGGATCTTGCTAAGTTGCCATAGGAAGGGTTGGTGGGAAGGTTGGTGGAAGCCACATAAAGAAATTCTTCCAATAGCTCTAGAATTGTCACTGCGAGAGTCTGAAAGTGTTTTCCAAAATTCATTTGCCGCAATTTGATTGCCAATGTGGTAGTGTTAAGAGGTGCGGCCTTTAGGACATGCTAAGGTCATGAAGGCAGGTCCTCATGGATGGGGTTATTGCCCTTATAAAAGGGCTTGAAGGGGCTGGCCCATCCTTTATCCTCCTTCCATCTTCTGCCATGGGAGGACACAGCAAGATTAATGACTCAGGCTCAGGTATTTTGTTATAGCAGCATATGAACAGGCTGAGGCAGGTACCTATCTGTCTTAGTTCGCTCAGGCTGCTGTGGCTAAATGCTATAGACTGGGTGGTTTGTAAACGACAGAAGCTTATTTCTCACAGCTCAAAAGGCCTGGAAATTCAGATCCTCTTCCTGGATCACAGATGGCCTTCTTCTTGCTGTGTCCCCACATGGTGAAAAGCGCAAGTGAGCTCTCTGGAGTCTTTTTCTATAGGGGCACTAATCCCATTCATGAAGGCTCCACCCTCATGCTCTAATCACCTACCAAAGGCCCCACCTCCTAATACCACCACATTGGTGATTAGGTTTCAGTATATGGAACCTAATGTGGGGTGGGGGCACAGACATTTTATCATTATCTCTCCATTTGAATAGGTATGAGGTGATATCTCAGTGTAGTTTTCATTTTCATCTCTCTGATTATTTGGGATGCTGAGCATTTTCGTATATGTTAGCTACTTTTATATATTTTCTGGAGAAATGTCTATTCAGGTCCTTTGTCCATTTTTGTAGGTTATTTGTGATTTTTTGTTTAGTTTTATTTTGTTTGCTATTGAATTGTGTGAGTGCCTCACATATTTTAGAAATTAACCCTTTATCAGAAACATGGTTTACAGATATTTCCTTCCAATTCATAAGCTGCTTTTTCATTTGTTGATTGCTCCTTTTGCTGTACAGAAGCTTTTTAGTTTGTTGTAGTCCTATCTGTTTATTTTTTGCTTTTGTTGCCTGTGCGTGCTTTTTTGTGTCCTGTCCAAAGAATCATTGCTAAGACCAGTGTCAAGGAGATTTCCCCCTATGTTGCCTTCTAGGAATTTTATATTAGGTCCTATGCTTAGGTCTCTAATCCATTGTGAGTTGAGTTTTGTATATGGTTTAAGATAAGGGTCCACATTTATTCTTTTGTGTGTGGATATCCAGTTTCCCCAAAACTACTTATTGAAGAGAGACTTTCTTTTCCTCACTGTGTCTTCTTGACATCTTTGTCTACAATCAATGCACCATAAATATATGGATTTATTTTTTGACCCTATTCTTTTCCATTGGTCTATGTGTTAGTTTTTATGCCAGTACCATACTGTTTTGCTTATGATAATTTTGTAGTATAATTTGAAGTCAGGTAGTGTAATGCCTCCAATTTTGATTTTCTTTTTCAGAACTGCTTTCGCTATTCAGGCTCTTTTGTGATTCCTTAACATCTTAGAATTTTTTTCTATTTCTATGAAAAATGCCACTGGGATTTTGATAGGGACTGGGTTGAATCTGTACATCACTTTGAAATTTTAAACATTTTAAACAATATTGATTCTTCCAATCCAAGAACATGGGATGTATTTTCATGTATTTGTATCTTCAATTTCTTTCATCAGTATCTTAGTTATGTAGTGTACAGATCTTTCAGCTTTTTCACTGAATTTAATACTAGTGTTTCATTTTTCTGATGCTATCATAAATGGGATTGTTTTCTTGATTTTTTTTTCAGATAGTTCATTGATGTACAGAAATGTCACTGACTTTTGTATGTTGATTTTTTATCCTACAACTTTATTGAACTTGTTTATTAGTTCTAACAATTGTATGTGTGTTGTGTGTGTGTATTGTGTAGTTTTAGAGTTTTTCTACATATAGGATCATGTCATCTGCAAATAGGGATAGTTTTACCTCTTCCTTTCTGATTTTGATGGCTTTCTTTTTCTGTTTGATTGCTCTTGTTAGTAAATCCAGAACGATGTAGAATAAAAGCAGAGAGAGTGGGCATCCTTGTCTTTGCACCACATCTTAGAGGAAAAGCTTTCAATTTTCCCTCATTGATTTTGATGTTAGCTGTGGGCTTCTCATAATAGTGTTTATTATGTTGAGAAAATTTCCTTCTATGCTTAATTTATTGAGAGTTTTTATGAAATGATGTGAAACTCTGTCAAGTGTTTTTATACATCCATTAAAATGATCATGTGTTTTAAAATACTTTATTCTGTTAATGTGGTGTATCACATTAATTGATTTGTGTATGTTAAATTAACCTTGCATTCCAGAGATAAAACCCACTTGGTCATGATGTATAGTCTTTTTGATGTGTCGTTAAGTTTGGTTGCTAGTATTTTATTGAGAATTTTTGCATGTATGTTCATCACAGATATTGGCTTATAGTTTTCTTTTGTTGTAGTATCTGTGTCTGACTTTGGTATCAGTTTGAAAGTATTCTCTCTAGTTCTATTTTTGGAATAGTTTAAGAAGAATTCATATCAATTCTTCTTTAAATGTTTGGTAGAATTCAGCTATGAAATCATCTGGTCTGATCTTTTCTTTGTTGGGAGGTTTTAAATTACTACTTCAATTTTTCATTTGTTGTTAATCTGTTCAGGATTTTTATTCCTTCTTACTCAGTCTTGATAGGTTGCATGTTTCTAGGAATTTATTTCCTCTAGTTTATCCAGTATTCAGCATATAGTTGTTCAGTAATAGTCCTTTATTTTTCTTTTTGTTTTTGATGTGTCTATTGTAATGTCTCCACTTTCATTTCTGATTTTCTTTTTTGAATCATTTTTCTTTTTTCTTATTTAATCCATCTAAGAGGTTGTTGATTTTGTTTGCTTAAAAAAAAACTTAATTTTGTTGATTTTTACTCCTAAGTTTTCTATTCTCTAATTGATTTATTTCTGCTTTTATCTTTTTTATTTCATTTATTCTGCTAACTTTGGGTATATTTTGTTGTTTTTCTGGTTCCTTAAGATGTAATTTCAGATTATCGAGATTTTTCTTTTTTTCTTTTTTATAATGTTGCTATTACCCAAAACTTTTTTTCTTAGAACTTCTTTTGCTGCTTCCTAAAGTTTTCTTATGTTGTATTTTCATTTAATTTGTCTCAAGATATTTTTAAATTTTCCTTTTAATTTCTTCATTGACTCATTGGTTATTAAAGATCTTCCTTCATTTTACCCTCTCCAAATAAACACATCTTTCATCTTTTTCAAAGTGGAAACCAATTACTCAACTTTGTGTCATGAGAAAGGTGATCTGGATATCTGCAAACTTAAGACAATTTTTCACAATCTTTCTTACTTTGATATTCTTTTCTCTTGCTTTTAAAGTATCTAATGCCACTAATTTCTGAGCTTTCTGCATATTCTATTATCTAAGTCGAGTTGATTGCAGTTTTCCATACGTCCAGCAGAAGAATCTGCTAAGTCATTTACCGCTTGTTTGTGTGACTTCCAACTTTGAGAATTTTGTTATGCCCATATTTTCATTATTTTGGATGTGTGCCTTAAAACAAAATATGTTAATTATATTTTTAATGGAGTTTCACAAGGAAGAGAAAATAATTGTGTGTGTATGCATCGCTCTGTCTCTCTCTTTCTGCTCATGGGTGTAACCCAGTGTGATTACCCAGAGTTTTTGTAATCTTCACATTGGCCTCAGAATGGTCTTTTAAAAATGTGACCCAAAAGATTATGTCCACTAGATGAAAGTCTCAAATGGCTTATTTTAACCCTTAGAATTAATGCAAATTCGTTGTCATGACACTACGTGGTCTGATGCCTTTCTACCTTTCTAACTTACTTTCATACCTTATTTAATACTCACTGCATTTTGGCCACACTGGTCCTCTTTCTGTTCATCAAAGACGTTAAAGTTAATTGCACCTTTAGGACCTTTGTTCCTGCTGTCCACCTGTCTGAAATGCTCTTTCCTGGATCTTCCAATCACTAGTTCCTTGGTTTCATTTAGGTCTCAGTTCAAATGAATCTTTTACACAGAAGCTTTCCTCACCACTTAAAACATGCCTGGAATAGAGGCTGTTGCTAATTACTTGTTAGTTAGTGTGTAAGTGAAGGAAACTCTTAATAACCTCCTCCTTCTTGAAATTTTCCTGCCTCACAGAGCAGAATCCAACAGTCTAGAACCTGGAAGAGAGAGCCAGAGGAAGGGAGGTGAAGGTGAAGAGTGTAAATTCTGTGCTTTAAGAAGAAGTTATGTCCACAGAGAAAACCCCATGCTTTATGCTTATCCTCCCTGGTGGGCTTTTATGTAGCATCGTCCTCCTCTACTGCTTTCCTGTGAGTTGTCTCCAGACCAGGAACAAGCTTGCTGCCATAGCTGGAGAGGGGCAGGTGCTTAAAACTAAGCCAGACCTAAAATAAATAAATAAACAAAAGTTCTGCCCCTTCAGCTTTTTCCTCTATTCTATCTTTTTGTTTTTGGCTTAGTAGTAGTCTCTGAATATTTTTGCTTATTAAATCTAAAAGTAATTGTTGACAATAATATGTCCCCTCAAAAGTTTTAAGTGTAAATAGTTGCCAAGGAATAATTTTCAGTGAATTATAAATAGTAACACTTTAAAATAAAACTGCCACATTGTGCTTAAATGATTCCATAAGCAATTAGAAACTTACCATCATATAGTAAAAATATACGAGAGTAATTTACTTTTGGATAACAGGATATTTCACATTCTTAAGTAAATATTGTTAAGCATAGGTCAAAGTCTTGATTCCTAACACTAAGCTTTGCCCTTATCAGGAATGTTTACAGGACAGGCAAAGCAAGGCAGTCCTGTGAGCCCCGTGATTTTTTGCGGCTTCCCAGACTCCAGTATTTCAGCCAGACCCATTAGTGCCTGATAAGTTTTCATATCTCTAGGCAAGACATCATGGTAAACTTCAAGATGAATGAGGAGCATCTTTCTTTTAAAGTGAAAGAAGATGACTGAAAGACGATATTGAAAAAGTGAGCCTCTGCAGGAGCCTGTTCAGGCACATCAGTTTTAGGAAAAAATACATTTGGAAGTTGAATATCAGGACATTGATTCCTTGAAAACTATGCCTGTCCAAACATTTCTTGAAAAGACTTCATCCCCAGAGGCATGTGTACCCACCTTTGAAGGCCACATATTTCCCTGAAAGTGCTCTCTCCTGGGATTCTTCCCACCTCTGGCTATGTCTTTCATCCTCATGCTGGCATTCTGGTCATATGCCTTGTCCCTAAGAGCTGGCATGCTTCATAGGCTCTGTCCATGGTAGACATCTCTTTTCAGTACATAATTTCCTTTGATAAACTCATCCATACCCTATATTTTCTGATAAATTTCAAGTCTGTATCTTCAGAGCACACCTCTCTTCTGAGCTCTGGATCCATGTAGCCAAATTATTAAAGATAAATTTCCACTCTGCTATCCCACATGCCACTGCCATTCTGTCCAGTATTACCCTCTTCCCCTTCCCTCATGTTTAATCCTCTACCAATATCCAACCACTTATAATTTCCTTAGGGAATCATGCCTTTCCACATCACTGTCCTTTTGTGCATGCTTTCCTGGAACACCTACAAGCGTTAGTCACCCTGTCTGACTCATCCCTCAAATACCAGCCTAACCATGACTTAATTGACGATGCTTACCCTACTGTCCCAGGCAGACTCTTCCTCTTATGTTCCCATTGTACTTATACAGAAGGTCAAGCAAATAAGCAACTACAAAACTTTAAGACAGTTGTCTTTTGTTTGCTTATTTGCTTGACCTAATTTGCATTCATTCATTTGGCACAAATATATTGAATTTCTAATATGTAATTGGTAATCTGTTAGGTCATGAGAGAAGAAAGACAAAGAGAGCACACTCACTTCAAGAGGCTTATGCCTCCTGAATACCCATCCCCCACATCTACTCACTTCTTCTCTCACTCGGTTCTGCATTCCTCCCAGCAACTGGACAGGAGTCATTGTATTAAAAGTGGCTTAGTATACAGAGAAGCTCTGCAAGTAAATGAATAGCACTAACCTAGGTGCTTTGGACCTTATTAAGGTGCTCTGAGACTGCAGCTGTAGGCATTGGGAGGGCATATGCTGATACCTTTGAGGTACCCTCAAAGGATTTATGGCCTTGCTCAGAGTAATGAGAAGGGTGATTCATATAGTTGTGTGTGTGTTTGATTATAAATTATATGTTCTATATTGTCCCTAGCTTCTGAGAATGAAGAATATTCCTTAGAAACTTAGTCCTTTAAAAATGATGTTAGAAGTCTGTTTTTCTCCCTGACAATTTGTGTTCTTTAGCGGTTATGGCCTCCTTCCTCCCTAACACCTAGCAGCTTCTGTCTCTGTCTCTATCTCTCTGTCTGTCTCTGTCTCTCATGCCCTTCCCTCTACTTGCTTCTTCTCTCACTTGGTTCTTCATTCCTCCTAGCAACTGGACAAAAGTCACTATTAAAAGAAAGAAAGGAAGATATTTCCAGGGCCTGAATTTTTCAAAACCATGGGCAGAGGGGTTCCTCAAATGTTTTGCTCACGTTGTTCTTACATGCTGGATTTCAGCCCAGTCTGGAGATGGGGAAAACAGTGGGCTGAAATCATGAAGGAAGAGCAGGTAAAGGTGGGATGCTGACAACTCTTGGTGAGGGAGAGCCTGCATGTGGTGCCATCAGTGTCAATTCCAGGCCCAGTTATCTGAATGTTGATGGGTGTCTTCATTCTCTTGACTTTGTGCTGAGGCCAGGCCTTCAGCAGTGAAATTTGTCAGAGCTGGAAGAGCACGGCATATTCACTTCCTAATTAAGTTTCCTAGGCTAGGATTTAAACTGGCTTTTGTTTCCCCTGCAAACACTAATGGACAAAGAGTCAAGAGTGGCTGACAGTACACTGGTTGGAAAATAAGGGGCATTTGCAGATGGATTAGGAAAGGACATGTCACACTCAGTTAATAGAGATTAGGGAATAACCAGAGTTTATGTGTAAAAGAATTTTAAATCCCATGTAAGCTGGCTTCACAGGGTTGCTAATGGAATGTGTGCAGTGCCTGAGACTGAGAGAAGAGATGGACACATGTCAAGATAATCTTTATAAGAGTTTTTTTTTCCTCCCTTCTCTACCTACCTGAACACTTAATTGATTTTTCAACCAGCCTAATTTGGGTAACATAGTAAATACTTACTCTAGAATGTGTCTAGGAGTTAAAAGCCCATATTTAGGTGTCAGATATACACATCACCTAAATTTAAGTAATTGATCTACTCTTTGATTTCCATGTAACCTTGGGCAAGTTATTTCATTTCCATAAGGCCCCAGCCCTATACAGTCCTTGTGAATGGCAGTCCCGGGGTCGTACAATGCATGGATCTCCTGGCTGTATATGGCTGCTAGAAGCCTCATCGTTTCATTTGAAAATAGAGACAACATCTTCCTCATGGCAATGACGGGAGAGTTAGGTAGGTTAAAGCATATAGATTGCTTAGTTTGATAACCGACATAGAGTAGTCGTGTAATAACTATTGGTTATTAATACGGTTACGTGCCAGCAATTTTATAGCACTATTAAATGTAATCCCTACAATCAATTTTTTAATGAATACTTTACCCAGGGTCCTACTGCTAATAACTGAAACATCTTGCCTGGATTTAATTTAGGCAGTGGAACTCCAGAGCCTGTGCTCTTAACCAGTGTACCATGAATAACGTGCATTTTCCTTCTTTCCTTCCTCCCTCACTTTTTTCCCTCCTGCCTCCTCCGCACTACCTGTCCCTTTCTCCATCCATTCATCTTCACCATCATCATCACAATCATTATCCTCACTCTCTGTGATTTACCTTTCTGTCTACCTGTCTCTATCAACCATCTATTTTCTATTTACACGTATTTATGTACATATAGTTAGGCCAATAATACAGAGAACAAACCTGAAGCTTATAGAACTCTACAGACCCCAGATAACAGCCGATTTTCCAGAATAGAACTGTCTGACTCCAAAACCTGTGCTGGAATGTTTTTTTCACTACATCAAGATTATGACTAAATGTAGTTGTAATTCTTTCTCAGCACAGTTATTTTCGATTGCACTGGTAAGAAAGAAAAAATATAAAAGTGTCAGCTCTCTCCCTCACCCATTTGTGCTCGTAGCAAACCAGAAAGCAAATTTTAATAAGAGGCATCAGAGCTGACATTTTGGGGATAGATGGTACATACTTTCAGGAATTAGGATGACACCCTTTATCCCTCACGCACTGTCGAAGGCCGTGATGGCTTCATGTCTGGCTCTTCTGTCCTTTTTCCAAGCACCACCGCAAATACTACTACTGTTTTAAAAGCAATGAGCTCGCCTAGAGAAAAGCAGCACCCACAAAAAGTGTGACACGTCCTGCACATGTTTATAGAAAGACACTCCATGGAGCCGGCACAATTATCTGCAGTAACAGGGGAGAGTTGGCAGCATACAAATCTAAAACAGCAGGCAACTCTCGAATCATAACTCTTTGGCTTTGGAATACATAGAATTCATTGGGATAATTTTGCATTTGATTAACTTTCCTAATTAGGCTTCCTATAAACCAGCATGACCTCTTCAGCATCTCTCTCAAAATACATAAATCCCTTGGCAGTAGCTTCCAATAATTTGGGAGCTGACTCCTCGTTAGTGCCCTTTCCCATCTTTGTGTCAATTGCTCAGAGTTACTGTCTCTCTCCATAATGTCCTGTGCTTCAGCCTACCTTGCTCACTCTCAGTAGATGACCTCACTCCAACCCCACCAAGAAAATGAAGACCTGCCGGCATAATTTTGTTCAACTTCTCTCACATCCATCTTCAAAGAAGATTTCTAAGTAAGCACGTGTCATAGCTTTCCTGGAAACTCTCATTTTTAATTATTCTATCCTATTTTCCCAGGAAACCTTAGAAATCCTTGGAAATGCTAATATTTTTGAACTGAATGCAAATGTCCCTAGATTGCGTATCTTGGACCCCAAATGACACGAACTGCTCTGTGTTCAGATATTTAGTGGAAAAAATATGGGCACTTCCCAAGTCTATTGCTTTCCTTCCCACTTCAGAGGAAGAAGTGGTCCCCACTCCTTTCCAAAATAAACCATCCTCTTGTGTCCTGGTTCCGATTTCCTTTCATGAGACAGTGATATTTCTTGTTTTCTTCTATTTTCAAGTTCTTCATTTCTACTGGCTTCTTTCATTAGCCTCCAAAAATGCTTTGGTGGTCTCCTTACAAAAATAAAAAGAAAGCAAAAACCCCTTACAAAGGTAAAAATAAAGCAAAAACTTTTCTGGAACTCAGCATTTTCCTCAAGCTGCACCTTGGGGAATTTGGTTTTTTTCTTCTCTTTGCTTTGATTTGTCTTTATCTCTCACTCATGAGCCAACCTGCAGCCATCTTGCTTTGCTTCTCTCTTTTCATATATATATATAATCATGTTTTAGGTTTGGGGTACATGTGAAGAACATGCAAGATTGTTGCATAGGTACATACATGGCAATGTGGTGTGCTGCCTTCGTCCCCATCACCTATATCTGGCATTTCTCCCCATGTTATCCATCCCCAACTCCCCACCCCCAACTGTGCCTCCCCTAGATCCCCGCTACAGACCCCAGTGTGTGATGCTCCCCTCCCTGTGTCCATGTGTTCTCGTTGTTCAACACCCACCTACGAGTGAGAACATGTGTGTGTTCTTTTCTGTTTTCAATGAACATGTACTTTGTAGGGAGACCAATCGCGTCCATGTAAACATTTTTCACACGGTATTGTTTTTTGATGTCTGTTCTCTCCCACTAGACTTTCTGCTCTGTGAGGCCAGGGAGGCTTACTAATTCTGTATCAGAATTCCACACAGGTTGTAGCATATTGTAACCGTATTGGTCTGTTCTCATGCTGCTAATAAAGACATACCCAAGACTGGATAATTTATAAAGGAAAGAAGTTTAACTGACTCACCTTCAGCATGACAGGGGAGGCCTCAAGAAATTTACAATCATGGTGGAAGGGGAAGCAAACATGTCCTTCTTCACATGGCAGCAGCAAGGGGAAGTGCTGAGCAAAAGAGGGACAAGCCTCTTATAAAGCCATCAGATCTTGTGAGAACTCACTCACTGTCACGAGAACAGCATGAAGGTAACTGCCCTTATGATTAATTATTTCCCGCTGACTGCAGATACATGAGCTAGCCCTGTCACAATCAGCCCACTTCAGTCCAGCCCAGCCCAGCAACACCACTCTGTAAACCCACACATTTATGAGTTAAATAGATGCTGAGCATTTTAGGATATTGTATTTTAGGGTGATTAGTGTATCTAGACAATAGAAAAGGCTGAATCAAAATTGTCTGATTGGTGTGTCTGACCATCTTAATGATGAAATCATAACAACTGTCTGATTGAGCCAGCTTTCCCTCCCATAACACGTGGGGCTTATGGGAACTACAATTCAAGATGAGATTTAGGTGGGGGCACAAAGCCTAATCATGTCAGCAACTGTGCTAACATTCGTAGAATGAAGGAGCTCCACAAAATCCAATGCATCCTTTGCATTGTCACTCTGACGGTCTTCTCAGATGCATTTGCTGCTGCTGACTCTCCATCCTTCTTGAAAGTCTCATATTCTGGATTGTAGGACATAGCTCTTTTTTTCCATTCTTGTCTTAAACTGCTCCTAGAAGTAATGAATAGGGTCTTATTTTTTCTGTCCCCCTAGTGTCTTACACAGGGTTGTAATGAGTTGAATGGGTGAATCACACTGGATATGTAAAAATTTCCTGTATTCTGTTTTTATTCCAAGGCAGGTATTACCTAAATAGGTTTTTAATTCTGTGAAATGTCTGGTGTCTTTAGTACGTGATAGTTTGAACTCCACCTTATTTATATCCATGGGTCATAAAACACTTGCTGCTAATAAGTAAGGAATGCTCTCTCTTTGTATTTAACCTTACATTTTTTTAAATAAGTAGCCTAAAGAAATTTTAAATCAAATTTCAACTAAGATATCTGATTGAAGGTCAAGTGTGCCTTATCTCTTTTGCAAGAAGAAGCAATAAATGTGCCCAGAGCTACCTGCAAGATGAGTGGTTAATGTGAAATTAAAAGCTAGAGTTACTGCCCTCAAGACTATGTGATAGGCTGATTATAAAAATCGCCTTAATTCTTTATACCTTCCTGTATCCTTGCCCTTTGCAATGTGATTTTTTTTCAGCAGCCTTCTCACCCCTGCCCCTGAACTTTGGCTGGCTTTATGACCTGCTTTGGCCTGTTGAATGAATGGAAGTGATTGTGTGTCAATTTCCAGTTTCAGCTTATGGCTGAAGCAGTCTGGCAGGCTTCCATTTGTTTTCTTAGAACCCCATCATCTCCATGTGAACAAAATCAGAGTAATACATTAAAGGAAAAATCATGTGAGGTAGAGATGAATCACTTCAAATCATCCCATCCTAGGCCAGCCAACTCTCAGCCACTGGCCAGCTGACTGTAGCTACATGAGCCAGCCCAGCCGAGATTAGCCCAGTTCGGTCCAGCCCAGCCCAGCAACACCACTCTGTAAACCCTCAAAATTTATGAGCTAAATAAATGCTGAGCATTTTAGGACATTGTATTTTAGGGTGATTAACAGATCTAGACAATAGAAAAGGCTGAATCAAAATTGTCTGATTGGTGTGTCTGACCATCTTAATGATGAAATCATAACAACTGTCTGATTGAGCCAGATGTTGTCTTGACTGATTTTTTCTAACAGCTTTATTGAAATATAATTCACATTGCATACAATTCATCTATTTAAAGTGTATAATTCAATAGTTTTTAGCATATTCACATTTGTGCAACCATCACCGCAATCCATTTTAGGACATTTTTTAGCCCTACCCCACAAAACCCCATGCCCATTAGCAATCATTCCTGACTTCTCATAACCTTCTCCCCCAGCCGCCCTAGGCAAACAGTAATCAACTTTCTGTCTCTATATATTTGCCTATATGGAAATGGCACATAAATGGAATCATGTAATATGTCATCTTTTGTAACTGGCTTCTTCTTAGCTATGTTCATCCATGTTGTGGCATCTATCAGTACTTGACTTATTTTTATTACTGAATACTATTTCATAATATGGATACAGCATGTTATATTTTTTCATTTGTCACTTGATGAATATTTGTGTTGCTTCCACTTTTTGGCTATTATGATGAATGCTGCTATGACCATTTGTGTACAGGTTTTTGTATGAACATACGCTTTCATTTCTCTTGTATCTATACCTAGGAGTGGAATTGTGCAGTCATATCATAACTCTGTGTTTAATCTTCTGAAGAATAGTCAGATTATAATCCACAGTGGCTGCACCATACTTCAGTCCAGCCAGCAGTATATGAAGGTTCTAATTTTTTTACATCCTCAACAATATTTGTTATTATTTGTATTCTTGATTATAGTCATCCTAATACATATCTTGTTATGGTCTTAATTTGCCATTCCTTGGTTGCTAATGATCTTGAGATCTTTTCATGGGTTTATTGTCACTATTTCTATATCTTCTTTGGAGATATGTCTATTCAGGTCCTTCGTCCATTTTTAATTGGGTTAGTTCTCTTTTTATTATTAAATTATATCTTGATTGCTAGTTGCTGTGACTAAAGCTAACATTTCAGTTGAAATCCAGTTCCCCAATATTTTTTACTAAACTTTGCTTTAGCTTCAGCTTCCTATCATGACTGACTATCAGATATAAAATCCTTTTGAAAACATAACATTTTGGGCTGGAAATGGAGGCTCATGCCTGTAATCCCAGCACTTTGGGTGGCCTAGGCAGGTGGATAACTTGAGGTCAGGAGTTCAAGACCAGCCCTGCCAACATGGTAATATTCCGTCTCTACTAAAAATACAAAAATTAGCCATGTGTGGTGGCACATACCTGTAATTCCAGCTACTCAAGAGGCTGAGGTATGAGAATCACTTGAACCTGGGAGGTGGAGGTTGCAGTGAGCCAGGATTGCACCACTGCATTCCAGCCTGGGTGATGGAGTGAGACTCTTAAAAACAAAAACATAACATCTTGGGCTCTACCTTTGGAAAGTCCAATTTGGTAATCCAGTAGGGAAGGGGAAAATTCAGAAATTTGTGTTTAAATTAAAGTACCAAGATGATACTACCAATCAGCTAAATTTGGAATCACTGTCTTGGCCCATATATTTCTAGGTGAAGCAGTGTTGAGAATGAAGGGACTTTCTTGTGTATTGCAGGTCAATCTCAGATAGAAAATAGAGGCTTCCAACTCTTATACCTTGTTATGTTATTTTCACCGTGTTTTGTAGGCTTAATAAATGTTGTGTTTGGACAGAAGCAATGGGCAGAGGATGCACAGGTTCAGCTGTAATACTTTATGAACAGCTATTGAGAAATACCCACTTTCTGTAAATTGTAACTCACAGGCCTCAGAGGAATAAACTAACAAGAACTCAAAGAAAAAAACAAATATGTACTCTTCCCTGCTATAATCATTAGCAGTTGTCTAAATAGACCCCTGCCTGGGAGTTGGGGAGGGGAGTGGGAGAAGGAGACAGTGAGCAGATTGTAGAGGGCAGTCATGCAGAGATGGGAGCAGTGGAATGGTCTTGAGCATATAAAATCAGGGTGTAGGTACCAATTAAACATCATCAGCTTCCATAGTCCAGATTCAAATTCTGGGAGAAAAGTGCTATCACAGATCCTATGACAAAAGGACCAGGAAGAACTCCAGCTCTTGGGTTGGGCACTACTGCTAGAAGTAATAAATGTACTTTTAATCTTTACTTTGTAAGAATTCTTTACAAAGAGATTTGTGGTAGAGTTAATAACCAATCCATTTAAAAGCAGAATATAAATTCATAAGCCATCATTGCACCTTAACTAAGGACAGAAAAAGCCTAGAAGGCAGTAAGCCAAAAGTTTAACATTCTGAATACTACTATTTGTCCAAACCCAGAATTGGTTTTTAAAAATTAGTAAATTTCTTTTTTGAGGTAGGTAACATTTAGATTTAAATGCATGGGATTAAGAGCCAGGCTGCCTAGATTTAAATCCCAGCTCTGCTACTTATTAGCTGTGTGATCTTGGAAAGATTAATACCCACCTCTGTGTCTCAGTTTCATCTTCTCTAAGATAGGGATAATAGTAAGACATTCTTCACAGAGCTGATGTGATGATTAAATGAGTTGATCTATTTAAAGTGCTTGCTATGGGTACCTGGCATTTAGTAAACCCTATATATGTTTTAGACATATAGTAAATACTGTATATATGTTTACTAAATACATGTATAGTGTTTACTAAATAATATCTTCATTATCACCATGGTTTTAAAGCCATTGATTTTTTGACCAGCTCATTCATTTATTTATTCAGTTCATTCATTCATTCATTCAGCATTTTCTATGTGCCAAACCATGCACAAGGCATTAATGGTACAGAAATAGAAAGGTCAGGAGAGGGGGTCTTGTTCTCAAGTTCATGAAGTTCCAATAGAAAACCACTCTCCTGGCCAGGCACGGTGGCTCACGCCTGTAATCCCAGCACTTTGGGAGGCCGAGGCAGGCAGATCACGATGTCAAAAGATTGAAGCTATCCTGGCCACAATGGTGAAACCCTGTCTCTACTAAAAATATAAAAATTAGCTGGGCATGGTGGCACACCTCTGTAGTCCCACTTACTCGGGAATCTGAGGCAGGAGAATTGTTTGAACTTAGGAGGTGGAGGTTGCAGTGAGCCAAGATCATGCCATTGCACTCCAGCCTGGTGGCAACAGAGTAAAACTCAGTTTTAAAAAAACAAAAAAAGAAAAAGAAAACCACTCTCATTTTCTCTCTCTCACTTTGGGTGGGGTGTTCACAGCCTTGGGCTTTATGTAGTCTAGAGGACTGCAGAGCTGGTGCCATGCCCATTTTCTGAATTCTACTTAATTCTATTTCTGTTCTCTGTTCACTCACAATAGTACCTTATGTTCATCATGCACTTATAAGATGCAAGGCACCATGCTGAGTGCTTTTGAGACTTATGTTTGCCCTTCAGGGAGAATATTCTGATTTTCATTATTCAGATGAGAAAAATAAGCCTTGGAAAGACCAAGTAATTTGCCCAAATTCATGGATCTACTAACTGCAAACCCAAAGCACAAACTATTAATGGGGACATGATTTTCTCTCTGAAGTTTCAGTTTATGTCTATTGGAATAAGCATTTTCATTAACCTCTCCAGCAGTAGTTCCTACTAGATTTGCTATTGGGTTTCATATCCTATGGAACCAGGTTTGTGAAGAAAGTGTGAAGGTTGAGGAGATATCTGAATGAGAAGAAAGCATTCATTCAAATGACTCATAGGTTGCAGTCACAGAAATGTAGTCAAAATTCCTCGCCAACAGAATCAGATCCTGTAAAACCAGAGTCCTGTGGTTTTCAAACCCTTCTCATCTCCCCAGATTCCAAAGTAAATGAATATTCAGATGAAACTCTTCAAGATATGAGGCAGAGAATTCATTTTTGTAGGAAGTATGTACTGGGGATTTTTGAAGAAAGGCAGCCTCCCAAACTCATCTAAAATGTAATTTGCCCCACACTTGGAGATAAATATTATTTCTTATATTGAAGGTTAACCCTAGTCAAGCTAGTGTTTGTTTCTAGCCAACCCACCCTCTCTGTGCTTTGAAAGACTGTTGCGTGTGCTTTGAAAGGCTGTCGTATGCCCCTTTAGCTTCCGGGACACAAAAGGCTAATAGGCTGCAGCCTGAGTGACGTTTTCATAGAAACTGTTCTTTCTTTTTCAGTCTGTTAAAGTTTGGAGAAGGTGATGAGGAAGATCTGTTTGCTGCTTTATCTCAGTGCATTCAGTGCAGATGTTCAGCATCTGAAGATTCTCTTAAAGAGACATTTAATACCTGACACCATGCTGGTGCTATTTTTTGGTTGCCATTATTATCATGGAAATTGTTTGGCAACTGGAAGGAAACAAACAAAAAAGAACTTTGATTCACATGGCTGATTCCACAGTCTTAGACTTTGGACACTTTTGTACATTAATTATTGAGTTTGTTTGGCATTGTGTTTCTGCAGTCATATAAGTTCTGATGAGCAAAACCCCTAGAGTGAAGTTCAAGTGTGTGCACACAATTCTCTGTATTTCTCGGCCTGGTCTGAACCCCTGGGAAAATTGTACCATAGTAGGAATTACCTTTTATTGGCTTCTTTACCTGTAATTGATCAATTCATAGCAAGATTCATTTTTGTGTCTGCTTATCATTCTGGTGGATTTGGGAAGTAATTAGGCATTAGCTGGTAAAAACTTAAGGTTTAGCTTTATAGTACAACTTGTATAAAACAAACGTTTATAGTGAACTTTCAGGTGGGATGACAGGTGAGGAAGAATAATTTGTAAAAAACGATAGGTTGAATATTGGGCTCTGCCACTCTGCCATCTATGGTGATTGAAAGTGTTTCTAGCTAATCCAATTTGCAATGCCAATGCAAACGTATTGTAAAGTATGTATTGTAAAGTACATTTGTAAAATGCATTTGTAAAGTATGCAGTGATCATTATTTCAGGTTATGGTAAGATAAAGTTCCAAGGTTTCTGGAGTCCAGCTATGGGTAGAGTGAAATACTAAGGGATAGTGCCTGCTAGGTCTGGAGTCCCTACCAAACCAACCCCAGGTTTCCAGGTGGAATGTAATGCTTGGAAAATGTAGGCATTCTATCTCATTTCAGTAACATAACTGAAGACAAAATCTTTCCAGTTATAGGAGCAGAAGAGCAGGTTGAAGAGAGAGGATTGAACTGAAGCCTAACCCAGTAGCTTCCTGTTTTATAACCTTTAACAGAGACACATTTGTTTATTCTTACAAATATTTTCTAAAAAATCATAGATTTATGGAGTAAGGTTACATTACTGGTGTAAGGTTCTACAGCTAGTAGTTTCCAGGACAGGTTCAAATCCAGGCAATCTAGTAACTGAAATAAGATATTGCATTTAAAGGGAAAGTTATCCTAATTAGAATATACACCTAGGTAAATGTTTGACGTATTTATTAATGTGAATAAATTTAATAAAACACACTTTCTGGTGTTCCAGATGCCATAAGACATCTAATTCTGCATAGGAAATGCTAGATCTGGGTAGAAATTCCCAGAACATCTAACTCAATTACTTCATTTCATAGATTAAAATCAAACACACAAACAAACAAAAAGCCATCAGAGAGGAGGAGAAGAGAAGCAATCCACCCAAGACCCTCCCAGTTAATACACTGCAGAGGTTGAGGTTTTTCATCTTCCATTGCAGTGGACCTTCCTTTGCTCACAATGCAACCCACAGGGGTTTTCAGAGGCCAACATACGAAACAATTTAAGCATAATTCTGAAGCTCAAAGTATTTTAGATTACGTATGCTACAAATATCCTGGTTGTAAAATGGGTGTCACTTACTTGGGAGACTATTGAGTTGAAAAATGCCTCTTCATGGGGTATGAAAAATATTTTGTCTAAAGCAACTGAGCTGCTTCACATCTAAACCTATCATCCATCCATCCATTCATTCATCTACATATTCACATCCTTATTTTCTTTTCCATTCCAACATCCAATCAATTACCATGTTCTGTATTGTAGTTTCCATCTCTTTAATATATTTTGCACCTACCATCTCATCTCCATCACCACTGTCCCTACCTACAGCCCCCAACTTTACCCCAAGTCAGGACAGCATTTCAGTTCCCCTGAGCATACATTGTATTCTGACTCATTGCCCTGACTCCAGTTTGTCTATTCTGCAATAGTCAAACCTGTAGAAGAGTCGACCTGCTCTTCTGCAATGTCATCTCCTAGATTAAAATCCTTCTAGGCTTCACCATAGTTGCAAGATAATGGTCATTTCCTCTTTTTAGCGCAGTAGGCTCTCTATGACCTCACCACCCTCACCCCCACCGCCACTGTATTTCCTCTCACTGTTCCTACCTCCCATCCCTGTTAATTCAGAACATATCTGCTACACGTGAGCTATCAATAAATGTTTGCTGTACTGGTGAACGGACAGTTACAACAACCCACTTGCCTTCCCTGAATGTGATATTTGCTCAAGGCTTTAGAGACAAAAATGAAGTAATAGTAAAGGCAGGTACTAATATCGGGTGGTTATGTTAGATCTGGAACTATGCAGATAATCTCATTTGATCTTCTCCATACCTATAAAGTAGGTTCTACTCTTTCTCTGTTTTTACAGATGAGAGAACAGAGATAACTAGTTAACTAGATAACTCTCCAGCTGGGAAATGTGAAGCTCGATTTGTGTCTCAGCCTTTCTGACTTCGGAGCCAGGAGTATTCATCATGATTATGCTTACTACTTTACTACTTCTACCCCTTAGAGTATTCTTTTCCCAGTGCTTGAAATCCCAATCCCCCCCTTTTTATCTGATTCAACAAACCCTTATTTTGTCTTTTATTATTTTATGTTTTAATTTTTTGTAGAGACAGGCTCTCCCAGTGTGACCCAGGCTGGTCTTGAACTCCCGGGCTCAAGAGATTTTCCTGCCTCAGACTCGCAAAGTGTTGGGATTATAGGCATGGGCCATAGTGCCCGGCTTTTTACTTGTCTTTTAAACCCTAGGTCAAGTATTACCTCCTGTGATCCTTGTATGTCTTCTCCATTTTTCTTTTTGTTCTAGGTTCCCCTCTTTTGTTTTCCAAACACCAGGTATCCACAGGCTGTAAGCCAATAAAATTGCCCAATATGGTTCAGTTTCCTCCTTTTACAGATGAGGAGACCGAGGCTCAGTAGGGAAGAGAATAGCCCATGAACACATACCAAGTGAGACAAATAGTCAGACTAAAACTCAGGTTTCCCAAAGCCCAGTTGTGTCAGGCCATTCTTGCATTGCTATAAAGAAATACCTGAGACCAGATAATTTTAAAAGAAAAGAGGTTTAATTGCCTTATGGTTCTGTGACTGTACAAGAAGCATAACACAGGCATCTGTTTCTGGGGAGGTCTCAGGAAGCTTCCAGTCATGAAGGAAGGTGAAGGGGAAGCTTAACTGGTTCATGGCTCTGTGGCTGTCCAGGAAGCATAACATAGGCATCTATTTCTGGGGAGGCCTCAGGAAGCTTCCAGTCATGATGGAAGGTGAAGTGGGAGCAGGCATCTCATGTAGCGGGAACAGGAGTGAGAGAGAGATAGGGGAGGTGCCACACACTTTTTAATGATAAGATCTTGAAAGAACTCTTTTTTTTTTTTTTTTTTTTTGAGTTGGAAACAGGTGCTCTGTCACCCAGGCACCCAGGCTGGAGTGCAGTGGCACGATCTTGGCTCACGGCAACCTCCACCTCTCAGGTTCGGGAGATTGTCCTGCCCAGCCTCCTGAGTAGCTGGGATTACAGGCTCGTGCCACCATGCCCAGCTAATTTCTTGTATTTTTAGTAGAGACAGGGTTTCACTATATTGGCCAGGATGGTCTTAATCTCCTGACCTCATGATCCACCCACCTCAGCCTCCCAAAGTGCTGGGATTACAGGCGTGAGCCACTGTGCCCAGCTGAACTCACTCATTATTTTAAGGGCAGTACCAAAAGGATGGTACTAAACCATCCATGAAAAATCCATCCCCATGATTCAATCCCCTCCACCAGGCCCCACCTCTAACATTGGGGATTACAGTTCAACATGAGATTGGATGGGGACACAGATCCAAACCATATTACCAGTCCATTTCACCACTACACAGGCCTTTTCCATAGTCTTACTGATTTTCATAATAGTTGATAAAGTTCTTCTCTCATAAAGTAGCTGTGTAACCTTGGGCAAGATGTTTGATCTCTCTGAGCCACACTTTCCTCATTGAATTTGCACCTAATAATACTGTTTACACAAAGGTTTCTTATGAGAATTAATTGAGAGAAGCTGCAGAAGGTGTTTAGTGCAGTGGTCCACGACATTGTACAACTCCAGGGGCCCCATTCCCATTAGATTCCTACATGATCGTCCAGTTCAATAAATGGGACTTCAATCATTGTTTTTCATTTTCTAAGAGATGCTTCTCTTATATACCTCCTTGCCTAGGTTTCCTCGCCCACCCCTCACCATGGCTTCTTGTTCCACACGTGGAGGCTGGATGCCTTGTGAGCTAGGAGGGCTAGCTGACTCTGCTCTCCTGGGTTCAGATCAGCAGCCTGGTGAGAACACCAGTCAAACCAGTGTTTCTACCCTTGCGTTACTCAAACTGATCTGGACTTCCTAACATCTGAGTATTCCCTGTACATCTGCTGGCTGTAAAAGAGACTGAAAATCTAGCAACCCTGAACTAATGAAAGAAATGCAGTGTCAGATGGCTTTCAAATTTAAAGGGCAAATGCTACTTTGAAGAAAGGACTCTTGATGAGGTTGTTCTTTCATTTAGAACGGAATGCGGATGCAATCATCTGGAACATCAGTAGAGAAGTTCTGGGTATGAGGATGACAGTCCTTAGATTTGAGGGAGTATTAAGTACTTTAAGAGCAGGCAATATTATGAACCTGTATCCAAAGTGAGTTTTGGAATTGAAATTGGAGGGCTGTGATGACGAGCTGTTAAACTGGTAAGATTCGAGATAGAGTCAATCTGGATTTCCTATTTTCTGCTTGTGTCATGTTTCACAAATTACTTGGTACTTCTAAGACTCAGGATCCTCATTTATAAAACAAGGATATTCACAATACCTGTGCTGGAGGATTGTTCATTAGTTACTAGGTAAACATTTATCAAGCACCTATGATGTGCCTGTCCTAGGCATTGGGACAACATTGTCGTGAAGAATCAAATGAGATAATATAAGGCAAACACTTTGCTCAGTGACAGCATGCAGCAAAGTGTGCAATAAATGGCAGCTATTTGTATCACATTTTCTTATTCACTAAACAGAACCACAATGTATTTTGAAGACTGTCCCCTTCCTGTGCATGATATGCAGAATCTTTGTAATTTCAATAGTTGCCTGATCCATAGAACTAGAATACAGGGGAAGGGAAGAAATCCAAGCACCAAAATGCTGAGCTAAGGGTCACAAGATATCAAAAGCTTTCAGAGGATGATGGAAGGATGTCCCCTGAGACACAGCTTCCTGAATTAGGAACGAAGGTCTCAGTGGCAAGCTGATTTCTTTCGTCTCTGAATATTGTGTTTTCTAGCTCCTTTTAATGGGCTGTGTTGGGGAAGGGCATAAAATAGGACATGAATGCAGCAAGGGGTTTTTCTCATTTAAAAAAATCAATCTTGCTCAAGAGGTCAATTTTCTAAAATATAGGTAAATTTTACAATTTATTTATTTCCACGATAACCCTGATGAAGACATGTTTCTCCAGTTCCCTAAGGGGCTGCTCTCTTATAAAGAAAATCCTAGTATCAGACATAGAGAATGTTAAAGACACCAAATGCCCATCTAGGAACTGCATTACAGGGCAATGGGGAGGAGACAGGAGAATCATTTCAGCCACGTTCCATGTTCCAGACATTGTGCTAGAGATGAAGGATATGAGGGTGATGAGACAGACAGGCAAGGTCTCTGCCTTCACGGAGCCCACAGTGAGGTGTAAGACACAAGAAAGAGGTGAGCACACTAACTAGTTACAAGCGGTGTCTGCAGGGTTCAAGAGGAAACCACCACTGTAGATGTGAGGGGAAGGGGGTCAGAGAGACCTCTCTGAGCAGGGGCTCTTTAAACTGAGACCCGAGAACCAAAAAGAAGCAACATGAAAAACAGAGAAAGAAGTGACCAAGAGAAAAAGGTAGCATGGGGAAAAACCTCCAGTTGAGGAAGGACTTTGAAGCCTGGTGTTTCCTAGGAACTGGGAGGAAGTCACAGTGGATGGAGTTTGGGGAGCAAGGAGAAGGTAATAAGAACTAATATACAACACATAGGCAGGCTGTGGGAGGGCGTCAGTCCTAGTCCAAGATGAAGGAACGTCTTTGGAGAACTGAAGGACTAAAAACATTTTTAAAAATTTTGAAATAGTTTTATATTTACGAATGCATTGTAAAGATAATAGAGATTTCTCTGTTACTCTTTTCCCAGTTTCCACTAATGCTCATATCTTACTTAACCATGGTACACTGATGAGGACCTACAAATTAACACTGGTACAATACGAGTAACTCTAGATGGTTGGAGGAGTCTAAGCAGGGAGTCGACTTACTTTGGTTTATGTTTTAAGGAGGTAGCTTAGGCTACTGTGTGAGAATGATAAGAGCAGGCTAAGACAGGCAATGGGGGACCAGTTAGAAAGCAGGCTTGGGCAGAGAAATAAATGAAAGATGTGGGGTGTGGCGCTGGCAGTGAGGATGGCAGTGAGGATGGGTATGGGACCCAGGGTTGGATGGGAAACAAGGAAAGAGTGAAGGAAAACAACAAGATGCCCCTAAACATTGGACCTGGCAGTAGAACAAATGCTAGTGATGTTGGCCGAGATGAAGAAGACTGGTAAGGGGACCCAAGGGTGGGAAACTGTAGGGGGAAAATAGAAGGTTCGGTTTCAAACATGCAGGTCAATATGTGATGCCTTGAATCGTTTAAATAACATTTTATGTAAATATAATTTATCATTATTACCACTGGAAGAGAGCCTCAATTAGGGGCCTATTTGAATTTAATATTCCTTTCCAACGCATACCCTTTTAACTAGAAGGAAGTAGTAGTAGTAAACATTATTGAAAAGTCAAGTGCTAAATTGGATTCCTGTTAATTGGATTCTTTTAATTGGGTTCAATCGATAGGATGGCTTTTTGTAATGGAAAAGATGCTGTAGCACGGGAAATATTTGAAGAGATGACCTCTCTGGATCGCACCATGAAAGGGAAATCAAACAGTGACACACAAATCCCAGTCTGGGAAGCACCCAGCCAGACACTGTGTGGGACTCTGTCTCCTATTGGCTAGAGATCTCTGGGCTCAGTTTCCTTACCTGCAAAGTGGAAATAACAACACATCTTTTAGGGTTGTACTGATTACATGACGCGACATAGTTTATAAAGTGCCTGGTGCGTGGCATGTATGTCTTGGTTCTTTACCCCTCCTCTGGAAGATTTCCTTCGTTAACAACAGCAACCTCTTGCATTTTAAAAACACTTTATAATTTTTGCAGTGCTGACGTGTATAGAATAAAATGGAAGTATTTTTATTCTCTTCAAAGTGAGAGAAAGCTTCAGAACAGTTAATTAAATGATCTGAATTGACTTAATTTGGTACAGAATTGAGGGCTCTCAGCATGGGCTGATATCCTTGACCATCACATTAACCTGCACAGACTCAGAATCTAATGATCCCAACACTTCACTACCCAGGCATCTTAATGTCCTCACTGACCTTTTGCATTGAACTCTCTCTGTTTATCTCATCATCAATTAGTGGCTTCTCAACCACTTTGGACAGAACATAGGGCAGGGAGTGTCACATGCCCTGCACTCAGCCTTCATTCCAAAGCAGCTGGTCCGGGACTGCCGTCACTGTCTTAGGGCTCAGGTGCCCCTTCACCTGCTGGGATTCCTCTGCCCCTCCACTTTTCTCTGCCCTTCCTTTTGGATCATCAAAAGCCAAAGCTGCACAAGTAGGTATTGCCACACATGTATACCTTGTCTTACTGCCTGCCTTCATGGACGCTTGCAAAATTCTTCTTGTCTCTGAAGTGCATATTTCCCCAATTCATTTCCCCAACTCTCAAGCAGATGACCTTCTTCTTAATTTGACTGAGGAACTGCAGGCCATTTTATCAAGACTCCCCAGCCCTCTGTTTCTGTGTCATTCATTCATTACCTTCTTTATCCTTTCAGTCACTCCTTCAGTTACTCAAATATTTACTATCTTGCCTCTCTCCCTCCATCCTACCTTTCCCTCTCATTCTTGTCCTCTTGCAAGAGGTAGGCAGGTCTTTAGAGCTACAGTTTTTGAAAGTGACAGGCAGGTGGCTCTCGTCTGGTATTTTCTGGATTGGATACATGCCAACAAATCCTTAAGGGTGAGGTTCATTCTTCTAGTTACTGAACCCATTTACCCTTCAATAGCAAGTACAAGTATTATCTAGAGTAGAGTTGATTTGGCTTTGATAGCAGGGCCTCAGAAATCATCTTTTGTGCTCTGTCCCATCCCAGAAATGACAAAATGGAGGCCCAGAAGGCTGAGCTGGCTCCTTGAGGTCAGCAATGTGACACAGTGAAAGTACCTGGGCTATAGAGTCAGACAGATAGGCACTGCACCTTCACTTGGGCAACTTCTAGCTATGTGTCTTTTGGCAAGTGACACCCTCTCTCTGAGCCTCTTTTCTTATTAAAACACAAGACCATAGTACTTATCTTGCAGAGTTATCGTAAAGAGTTATTCTAAAGAGTGGTTCTAGAGAGCCTAGTACATTACCTTACAAAGAGTAGTTGCACCCTAAATGATGGCTGAGACCCAAACCCAGAAAGCCAAACTGTTAGTCCAGCACTTTTCTATTACCCTGAGCAGATGCATACTCAGGCTATAAGGCTTAGCTCTGAGGTCTTTTTTCTGTAAAACCTTCTAGTATTTCCCCCTCAGAGTTAATCTCACCTTTCTTTGTGGCTTACGGGGTTTTCCTGTTCCTTGTTTTTTTTTTTTTTTTTTTTTTTTTTTTTTTTTTTTTTTTTTTTTTTTTTTTTTTTTTTTTTTTTTTTTTTTTTTTTTTTTTTT
>CAUYLG010031713.1:0-43856 GCA_963573385.1 Cacajao melanocephalus | reverse complement strand
TTGTTCTTTTCTTGTAAATTTCTTTAAGTTTTTTGTACATTCTGGATATTAGCCCTTTGTCAGCTGGGTAGACTGCAAAAATTTTTTTCCTATTCTGTTGGTTACCAGTTCACTCTAATGATAGTTTCTTTTGCTGTGCAGAAGCTCCTTAGTTTAATTAAATCCCATTTGTCAATTTTGGCTTTTGTTCCCATAGCTTTTGGTGTTTTAGTCCTTGCCCATGCCTAAGACATACTTTAAATTTTACTATTTTAACAAATGGAACCTAACAATACATCATTCAAACAGTTACACATTACGCTCTGCTTATGGGTGGGATGGAGTAGCAGATCAGAACCTCCATTGAGAACTAATAGAAAAGCAGAATAAAAGACCAAATCATTTGTTTGAATATAGCTGGGGAGGCTATGGTGAGGGCATAACTCCCTTATCAAAGCGAACTGACTTTTACAGGGGCATCTTCTGGGGGCATTTGCTAATTGTCGGCATGGGGAAGAGTGTGAGCATCTCAACATTTCATTGAAGAAGGGGCACCGGTGGGTAACGTTGAAACCTGTACAGCTTTGGGTAAATGTGGGAGCCTCAAGCACAGAGCTCTTTTACCACTCAGTAAATAATGCCAATTTCAGGGCATTCATGGGTCAGGATGGCAAAGTGGAAGACTCTGAAAGGAAGATAAACGTTTTGCAGTCTTACGGTCAGTGCAGGTATTCTTTTGTCAAATTTCCTCATCACCACAGCCACGTTGCTCTCCTAGCTCTGAGACAAGTCAACCCTGTCTTAATGACTTCCCCGGGTCACACTCTCTCCTCAGAGATCTGAATTTTAGCCTGGCAGGACCTCCTCGGAGATTCCAAGTTACTTAGCTGTTCATGACCCCTCATCCCTAAGGATGCTACAGGGGACTATAGAAGGAGAAGACAGCACAATTTAAATCTGTCTTCAGTGATTAACATGGCTTTTAAACACATAAAATAGAAAACATTGATGAATAAAAGGAGAAATTGACAAATCTCCAATTCTAGTGGGAAATTGTAACACACCTCTGTCAATGGCTGATGGAATTTCAGACAAAAAAAGAAAGGAATGAAGAAAGGAAAAAGGAAGGAAAACCTTCAAGAATATAGGAGCTCTGTGTATTGTAAGCCACAAACTTGACTTAATAGACATATGTCAAATCTTGCAACAAAGAACGTCAGAATGTACATTCTTTTCAAGTGCACCTGAAACTTTTTTGGAAACTGACCGTAGCTCACTCATAAGCCAAGCCACAACAAATTTCACATTTAATATGGAAATACAAAGGGCCAAGAATAGCCATGTTAATCTTGAAGAAGAACAACGCTGACAGACTTGGCCAGATATTAAGAATTGCTATAAGTAAAGCTATAGTAAGGAAGGCAGCATGGCTTTGATGCAAGGATAAATTACAACACCTGAACAGAATAAAAAGTCCAGTAGTAGACCTAGATGTAAATGTTCATTTAATTTTTAGCAAAAATTACCCTGGCATAGAATGCGGCTGCTATGGCTTAAGCATGTCCCCCAGAAGTTTATGTGTTGAAAGCCTGATTTTCACCTCGATGTAGTGGTGTGGGGAGATGAGGCTTAGTGGGAGGTGTTTGGGTCATGGGAGCAGATCTCTTATGAATAGCTTAATGCTGAGTGAATGAGGGAGTAGGTTATTGTAATCCCAGCTACTCGGGAGTCTGAGGCAGGAGAATCACTTGAACCCGAGAAGGGAAGTGGAGGTTGCAGTGAGCTAAGATTGTGCCACTGCACTCCAGCCTGGATTACAGTGTGAATCTCCCAAAAAAAAAAAAAAAAAAAAAAAAAAAAAGAAAAAGAAAAAAGAAAGGAAAAGAGTAAGTTGTTATAAAGCAAGTGTGACTCTCAGGCTTGGTCTTCTTTTTGCATGTCTGCTTCCTCTTTGCTTCTTTGCCATGTGGTAATGCAGCACGAGTTCCTCACCAGAAACAGCAGATGCTGGTGCCATGTTTCCTGGACTTCCCAGCCTTCAGGATTGTAAGCCAAATAAATCTCTTTTTAAAATAAATTACCCAGTCTCAGGTATTCTGTGATAGCAACAGAAAACAGACTAAGTCAGAAAGTAGAATTATGGCCTTTTTAAATAAATGGTGCTGGCCTAAATCAAATGCAGCAAGTAAATTTTGATACCTATCTTATATAATGCACAAAAATAAATTCCAAATGCATTGCAAAAGTAAATGTAAAAAAACAAACATGAATGCTTTAGAAGAAAAAGGAATGATTTTACAACTTGGATAGGCAAAGATTTCTTGAACAGAATATAAAAATAATAAATTGGATTATATTATATATAATAATTTTTGTTCACCAAAACACAGCTTTAAAAATGAAATTACAATTCATGGAATAAAAGAAAATATCTGTAGTACATATATTTGATGTGGATTTGTATCCAGAATATATAAAGAACTTCTATAAAAGAAGACAGATGAAAAATACCCAGTAGAGAAATGGGCTAAACATTTTAATAGACATATGACAAAAGATGATCTCCAAATGGTCAGTAAACTCTTGAAAGTGTTACTAACTACCATTAGTCATCACTAGAATGCAAAGTGAAACCACAGGTTGATACCACATCAAATCTACCAGAAAGTTAAACTTAAGAAGATGGACAATACCTAGTGTTGGCAAATATATGGCATAAGTGGAGCTTTTACACGAAGCAGATATAAATGAAAGTTGGTACAACCAATTTGAAAAGCTGTTTGGCAGCATCTGCTTCCTCCTATATCCTGTACTGGGATACTTTTTTTCCCATATACCCAGCAGAAATGCATACAAGAATGTTCACAGTAGCACTATTTACAACAGCATTATAACATAATAACATTGAAAACATTCCAAATGCCCATGAATCATAGAAAAAGTAAAAATATTGTGGTATAGTTATACAATGGAAAAATATTATTAGCAATGATAATAAATGAATTAAAACTACAAGCAACCACATGGAAGAATTTCAAAAATAAAACATGGAGTGAAGAAGTCAGATACAAAAGAATATATGTTGTATGATTCATTTAAATAACGATCAAATTTAGGCAAAACTAATCTGTGGTGTTAGATGTCAGATTGGTGGTTGCCCTTGAGATTGTGAGTGGTAACTGGAACGGAACAGAAGGAGCTCCCGGGCTTACTGGTACCATCATTTCTGGATCTAAGAGCTGGTTATACCAGTGTGTTCATTTGATTAAATTTACAATTTGTGCCTTTACCAAATATATGTTACACATTAATAAAAAGTTTCCATTAAGAAAATCACAGGTCAAGACAGCTTGAAATTTTACATACGAGACTCTGAGTTTATACAAGGCAAGTTTTCCCTAAACACACATTCCCTACTCCCTTACCTACAATCTTTGCATTGTCTAAGAATACAAGCAAGAAGGCAGGGTAAAGATTTGATAGGAGTTGTTTTCTTCAAAATTCCCCAGGAGGGTAAAACCACACAAAACAAATAAAACACAATTCATGTTAGTGGCTTAGAAATTATCAGATGGTGTGTATGGTAGATAGGTTCAAAGAGATTCCCCGACTACATTTCTGAAGGTTCCGAAAACCAGGGCAAGCAGCACTGGACATGCAGCAGTTGCTCACTTTCATTGTCATAATTATTATTTTTTTCTTTTCTTTGATTTTTATGCTATCTTTTTAAAAATAATTTTTTATTTTTATTATTTGTGGGTACATAGTAGGTGTACCCACATATCTGAACATATATTTATGGGGGACATGAGATGTTTTGACATAGGGATGCAATGCATAAAAATCACATCATGGAAAATGGGGTATCCATCCCTTCAAGGATTTATCCTTTGTGTTGCAAACAATCCAATTATACTCTTAGTTATTTTAAAATATACAGTTAAATTATTATTGACTGCAGTCACCCTCTTGTGCTGTCAGATAGTAGCTGTTATTCATTCATTCACTCTAACTGTTTTTTCGTATCCATTATTGTCATAATTTTTTAAATTTAGCTATGGCAAAAGCGGGAGGAATAAAACCTCTGTGCTTGCTTTCTTACAACACAAACTCCCTGCAGGTGTTTTGTTATTTTAATAGGAAAATATGGTGACCTAATGACCAGACCAATGACCTCAGGCTCAACCTTACCTCCGTCAACACCCAGTCCTAGGAGAAGGTGAGAAGAAGAAGGTCTCAAGAGAGGCCAGTGGGAACCAGAGAAGACAGTGACACAGGCCCTTTCCCTGTGCAGCCGCCATGCAGATGAATAAGCTTTCCCTGTCCTTTCTCGGGAAGGAGGGAAAAACGGTGACCACTTGAGAGGGAAAAATAGAGCTGAGAGGGAATTTGAAGTTCAATTTTGTTAAACATTTACTCAAATAACCCATTTTAAAACACTACTGAATTTTATTTGATGAGAAAGTTTTAATAGTCCCTCTCCACATTCCCACATTCCAACATTAGTTGAAATGGGGCCTAAAGAGCTCGCTTGATGAGTTCTGCTGTCAAAATAAATCTGCCTCTGCCATCACTGTACATCTAAATCAGCCTACATCAGTGTAGGGCAGCACCTCCAGGTGTAAATGTCCCAGACAGAAGCTACACTCTCAAGTCTAGAGAAAGAGATGAATCAGGCTCTGAGGCATTCTTTTCAAACGGCACCTTCCTCCCATTATATCCCAACCTTATCCCATCATCTTGAAGGAATATTGTAGATGTGAAAGATCTAAAAGAATAAAAAATATTGAGAATTAGGGTGGTAAAAAGAAAAGTGGAGGTCAGAAACGAAAAATAAGAACGAACGAAACCAGATGACCATGAAAAATAAGAAAGAACAAAACCAGATGACCATGATGTTAGACAAATTCTGTAATAACAGATAGAGTAACAGAAAGGTCCTTGGAAGGCAGGCTCTATGGGAGGAAAGCAGGAAGAGAAATGGCAACTGCAGAAGATAAAGCTTTTATGAACAGCAGAACTTCCTCATTCTCTACATTCATTGGATTGGTCAATAACTACATGGGCAACATCTTAAAGGCATTCTGTACATAGTCTGCTGGATTGAAATGTTTAAGTTCATCATGGGTGTCAATTTTAATGTATTTCAACTCTTTTCTCTCAATCTGGTAATGACTCTCATGTTTAACATGATGCTCCCTCACTGTTAACTACATCAGTAAATATAAAGGGTGAGGAAATTAACTGAGAGATCTGAACTTTTGAAAGCCTTTAATTCATCCTTGGCCCCAATACCTAAGAAGGTTCAGATGCCTGATCCACACACACACACACACACAGACACACACACACACACCCACACACAGACACACACACACAGACACACACACACACACCCCTCCCTAGAAGAGACCAGATGTATTAGGTTTGGGAATATATGTTACAGAGGACTATTGCCATTCTTTCTTTCTTCACCTTAAACTTAGGTTTCCAAATATCTGTTCAACAGGAATGAGAAGTGATTTATATCCTGGTTTTCTCCTTACATCTTCGAGTTAACAAAATTGAGCAGATTTCTAACAAGTTAAATGCATACTTTTTTTCTTGGGGAGGGGTGATAATGCAATGTCTTCTCAAGCTATAACTTCGGTGATCGTTCAAGACAGCATTGAATTCTTCTGCTCGAGTTATGCTGGCTAATAGGAATTTAATTGAGAACCGGTGGGAGAGCACTGAAGCATTCATGCATGTGAAATCAGATGAACACCTACAATGTGGAATTTCCTAAGGAAAGTTATTCTAGCGGAGAAATACAGACCAGGTGGAGTGCCAGTAACTTTTAAGGTAACATGTGGAGCTATCTTCCTAACAAGTAATGAGCTAAAGGTCCCTGAAGAAAAGCAAGGCCAATATTTTCAACTCTATATTTTCAAACATTTTTAAAACATCAGCTCAGAGTTATATACAATTCCCTTCCTCTGTAGGATATTAATCTTCCTTAACTTTGATTCCACATAATAATGTTTATTTTTGAAAGGTACAACTTATTTAGGTAAATCTGAAATAAATAGCAAGACAGAATAATTGTCTATGAAAATAAATCAAAATCAGAAGCTGATTTCTATTCAGTAATTCTAATACAAGTCTTCCTGAAACAGTTCCTTTTAAATGGCCTACTTAAAACCATATCAATTTTCCACTTCTCATCCAATTCTAGATGACAGTGTGACTTAAGCTTCAGTTTTTACTCATAAAGGTTAAAGAGACATTTTCTAACACCTATCCTGTGTCACATCAACTCAATTACCTTTTAAAGTTGCCTAAATTGTGAAATATTAGTGGTTCAAATACATGAATTCTGCAGATTTCAGAATAGATGTACATAGGTGTACATAAATGTATATCATTTCATACAGTATGTAAATACATTTATTCGTGGAGGCTTTCTAAAATGTAAAGGTAAAGCTGAATCTTTACCTTGTAGTAATTTTACAATAATTTTCCTCATCATATAGAGATTTGAAATTGTGATATCAGTCATAGCCATTGGTTTCTCCTTTCTTATTTACAAAATGGAGTTACTGATAATATCTGCCTCATGTAATTGTTGAGAAGCGTAATATAGGAAGGTTGCTTGGTAATAGTAAGTGCTCAATAAATGTTAACTATTGTTCTATCATTATCAATTTTGTTATTGCTGTTATTATTGTTCAGCAATTTTTTTAAAAAATTAGACAATTAGAAAAATGCTCTTTCTATTAGATGACTCATGCTCATTCATTGTGTATATTTTGAAATTTAGCTAGAGCGATGATCAATTATAGTCTTTATTTTGCTATCTTCATAGCTGTAATATTTTATAACATCCCTGAAAAAACTCAGCAAGCTCTTTGTGAGTGCAAAATGTTATACTTGAACGTTACTTTCCAAGAAGATGACTCAATCTATTTTACACTAGTTGAAAGACAATACTCCAGGCTTTCTGCTGTACAAAGATTTAAAAACCCTTGAGCATATGGTGTTTGCATTGCTTCTGTTACTATGGACTGCAATTGTTGGGGTACCTATTCATTTATTTCATACTGATGTGTCACATAAAAGGAACAACAACAACAAAAACCAACATGCAGTCAAATTCTATGTAGAGGGACGTAGCTTTAGTCACTGCGTGTCTTAATTAGAAAAAATACTCCTGCAGTAAGGATTAACTGTGGTTTATGCCTGGAGATCATTTTAAGGTTCTGTGGCTCACAGTTCATGCTCACTTGTTGTTTTCTAAGTCGTAATCAATTTCCGAGGTGTTGATTTCACTGCTCAGAAGACGAACAACTTAATGAACTTAGGGTAGTTTCTGTTATAATACTGTTAGTACATTCAATTTAATCATAAAGGGTTAAGCAAAAACACTTACAATATGAAGTTTTCATGCATTTATTTCAAACTAAGGCTTACTAAAAATGGTAAACACTTCCCTGGTGCTTCAAAAACAGAGACCCTTACTGACACCTATTAATATTTTATGGTAATAAATACAAAATGCGAATTTTAAACAAAGCTTGAACCTATTTTTCATTGTTCAGGCTGAACAACCTTTGAACGGCAAGGTCCTTGTGAAAGACATTCATTCATTCATTCCCTTACTCATTCATACATCAGACATTTCAGAGCATGCATCTTATGCCAGGCATGATGTTAGCTTACAGAAATGATGACATGGTCTGTGTCTTACAGGGAGCTTGGATTGTTTCTCTCCCTAATATCCTACTCCTTCATATTCAATGTCTTCAATCCACAGTAATATCAGGAGTTAAAGAGACAATAACCCATATCACAAATGATAAAATGTGAACTCTGAATCAGTAGTCAACATCTCCCACTTGACTAGAAGAAGATGTCTTCAAATTGTACACTTTATTAGGGAATATATGTTAGAATAAAGCAAAACAAAACAAAAAATCTGTTACTGGGAAACCAAATGGGATCTTAGTCTTAACTTTCTCACCAGCGTGGGGAAGGATAGGGTGAGCAGGTAGCGGACAGGAAACCACTTTGGAACTACCTGTCTTCTAACTGCCTGCAGGGGATGATTTCTTGGCTACTTATTAGGGCTTTCTGTAAGCAACATTCCTCATTCCTCGGGTCGAAGGAAGAAAGGAGCTCCTGTTTTCCTAACTTGCTGGAGCTTCACCTGAGGGTCATCCCCCTTCCTTCCCACGCAGCCACAGAACGAGAACGGCTTTAACTGGGCAGACCTGATTGATTCTCCTCCTACCTGAGCGGTTGTGGCTCAGCCCCGCGGGGACGGGGCGAGGCTCTGGACTCCTCCCAGCCACAGCATCTGCCAACACGGGGCTCCAAACGTCCCACTGCGAGGCCTGGTCAGGCTGCGTGCCTGTGGGGACGCCGAGACTTGAAACGTCCCGTGCCACGCGGCCCATCGCGCCTGCAAGTGGCACGGGTCACCGGCCCCGCCCTCGTCTTTCCTCTTGAGTTGCACCTGATGTTTCCAATAATAAAAACAAGGTTATTTATGTTTTTTCCTTTCCGTTTCTAAAAGCAATGTGATCATTAAAATAATTTGGAAGATACAGAAAGATGTACATAAATAATTATCTGTATTCTAAAGAGAACCACTGAGAACATTTTAATGCATATCTTTGCAGTCTCTTTACTACAAATAGACTTTTAAAAATCGTATCACTCTGTCTCTTTCACACAAAGCTACACAGTTACAATATAGACTTTATACATACATTTTATAAAGTTTTGTATTTGTTCGCTTTTTAAAGAAAATTATTTTAAACCTTTTACTCTAAAACATACATGGGTAGGAGTTCTATCTCATTGTATTACTATATTATATCACATTATATTAATATAAAATGTATATTATATTATCAAATATATAATAGTATTATATTATACTAATATATATTATATATTACATAATATCTTATATACATATATAGTTATGTATATTTAAAGATAAACACACTTAACCTTCCATGCATTTTAGGCAGCACATTATTGATACATTTGAAGAAATCTATGTACCCATAAGGAGTGCATGTTTCTCCTAGCCACCGTTGTGACTTGTATGACAAACATCCCTTGCTTTCCTTTATAGGTTAACAAATCATACATGTCTCACTTTTTATTGAAATATGACATATATTCAGAAAAATGAATAAACTGCAAGTGTGTTCAATAAATTATCACAAAGTGAACCCATCAAAATAACCACCACCCCAATAAAAAATACATTATTAGCACCCAGAAACCCCTTCTAATTTCCATTTCTCTTCATTCGCCATAGGAGTGACTGTTCTCGTTTTTAATACCACAGTTTAGTTTTGTCTGTTTTTGAATATAATATAAATAGTCCAATTATGGTTTTACTATTCTATACTTCCATTGATTATAGGAGTATACTCTATCTTTTATAAGGTACACTAAATATACACTAAATTTCACTTCTTGGGGAAAAAGTTTGTCTTATTCAAAGTTTCCCACCCCCACTCTCTCCTACTTTTCTGCAAAAAATGGGGAAACTACGTTTCAAGGTAAGGTGTAAGGATCGATTGAGATGAGGTGCGTGAAGCCTCTGCTGTGTGATAACAGGCTTTTCAACCCTTCTGCAGTAGTCATATTCTACCTACTAGCTCACCTCAGACACGATCACTGATGTGTCTCCATCTTGCCTTCAAACCTCTGCTTCCTTAAAAAATTGTTTTTAACCTAGTAAACAATTCTGCAAGTTTTGTTTGTAAGCACCACACAATCAAGATTTAAAGCACTACTGTCACCTATAAAAATAACACTATGTCTCTGAAGCCAACTCTGCGGACCATTTCCGGACCCCAGTATCTACCGATGTGTTTTTTTGTCCCTGCAGTGTTATCTTTTCCAAAGGTCAAATAAATGGAATTATATAGCATGTAGCCTTTTGAATCAGACTTCTTTCATTCAGCATACTACATAGGCCATTCACATTGCTGTGGTTTTTATCAGGAGTTCAGTTCTGTTAATTGCTGAGTAATGTTCTATTGTGTGCATATACCACAGTTTATCTGTTCACCAGTTTAGGAATATTTAGGGGTGGTCATGAATAAAGTTGCTATAAATATTTGTATACATACGATTGTGTAAATTTAAGTTTTACTTTACTTAAATACCTAGGGATCGGATTGCTGGGTCATATGGGGTTTAACTTCATAAGAAATAGCCAAATTATTTTCCAAAATTTCTGTACCATTTTGCTTTCCTACCAGCAATACATGAGATTTCCAGTTACTCTCACATCCTCACAAGCACTTGGGTATTGTCAGATTGTTTTTTTTATTTAAAAAACATTTCCTTTGAGTATCTCCTTGTTGTTTTGATTTACGTTTCCCTGATACCTAATGATGTTGAGTATATTTTCATGTGCTTATTTGCCATTTATATCTTCTTTGGTGAAGTGCCTCGTGCAATCTTTTGCTCATTAAAAAAAAATGAATTGTCTTATTACTTAGTTTTGTGACTTCTTTTATTCTAAATAAAAGCCTTTTATCAGATTTGTGTTTTTAATATTTTTTTTCCAGTCTGTGCTTGACTTTTTAGTCTCTCAGCCATATCTTTCAAAGAGTGGAAGGACTTAATTCTGATGAATTTCACTTACCTTTTTTTCACGGCTTGTGTCTTTGATTTTACGTCTAAGAAATCTTTTCCTAACCCCAGGTCACAAAGATTTTCTCCTAAGCTTTCATTTGAGAGCTTCCTAGTTTTTAGGTTTTACATTTAAAACCTTTTTTGAGTTAATTTTTGTGTGGCATGCAAGCTATGAGTTGAGGTTAATTTCTTTTTGCAAATAGAGGTCCAATTGTTCTAGCACCATTTCTTGAAAAGACCATTCTTTTTCCACTGAATGGCCTTTGTACCTTTGTTGGAAAATCAATGCATGAGTCTATTTCTGTACTCTCTCTTCTGTTCTATTGATCTATATGTTTGCTTTTTCTTCAATATCACACTGTCCTGATTTCTATAGCTTCATAAAGTTCTAATTTCAGATGGTGTGTATCCTTCAACTTTGTTCTTCTTTTCCAAAACTGTTTTGTTTATTCCATTTTCTTTGCTTTTCCATGTGAATTCTATAATCAGCTTGCTGATTTTTATTAACAATGTCTTGCTACAATTTTGAATGGAATCTTTGAAACCTATAGAACAATTTAGGAAAAACTGACATTTTAGCAATTGAGTCTTCCAATCCATTATCACTGCATATAGACATATACCTCAGGGATGTTGTGGGTTTGGTTCCAGATCACTACAATAAAGTGAATATTGTGATAAAGTGAGTCACATAAAGTTTTTGGTTTCCCAAAACCAAAACTACACATAAAAATTATGTTGATGTTGTACTGTAGTCTATTAAGTGTGTAATAGAATAATGTCCAAAATACATTTCTTATTTAAAAATATATTATTGCTAAAAAATGCTGACAATCATTTGAGATTTCAGTGAGTTATAATCTTATTGCTGATTTAGGGTCTTGCCTCAATGTCAATGGCTACTGATTGATCAGGATGGTGATTGCTGACAGTTGAGGTGACTGGCAATTTCTTAAAATATGACAGTGAAGTTTGCTGCCTTGATAACGTTTTCTTTCACGGAAGATTTCTCTGCCGCATGTGATGCTGTTTGGTAGTATTTTACCCACAGTAGAACTTATTTCAAAATTGGAGTCAATCCTCTCAAATGCTGCAGCTGTTTTACTAAATAAGTTTATGGAATACTCAAAATCTTTTGTTGTCATTTCAACAATGTTCAAAGCATCTTCACTAGGAAGAGACCCTATCTGAAGAAACTACTTTCTTTGCTCATCCATAAGAAGAAACTCTGTATCCATTCAAGTTTTATCATGGAGTTGCAGAAATTCAGTCACATCTTCAGGCTCCACTTCTAATTCTAGATCTCTTTCTATTTCTAACACATCTGC
This sequence comes from Cacajao melanocephalus, assembly GCA_963573385.1. NCBI lineage: Eukaryota > Metazoa > Chordata > Mammalia > Primates > Pitheciidae > Cacajao > Cacajao melanocephalus. The sequence goes on along the minus strand of CAUYLG010031713.1, from coordinate 31,899 downwards.
AGTTAACTTCTCCACTGAAGTCTTGAACCCCTGAAAGTCATTCACGAGAGTTGGAATCAGCTTCTTCCAAACCCCTGTTAATGTTGATATTTTGGCCTCCTCCCATGAATTGCAATGTTCCTAATGGCATCTAGAATAATCAATCGTTTCCAGAAGGTTTTCAATTTAGTTTGTTCAAATCCATGAGGGGAATCACTATCTATGGCAGCTATAGCCTTACAAAACGTACTTCTTTAATACTAAGACTGGAAAATCTAAATGACTTCTTAATCCAGGATGGATATTGTGTTAGCAGGCAGGAAAACAACATTAATCTCCCTGCATTCCCATCAGAACTCCTGGGTGACTAGGTGCATTGTGAATGAGCAGTAATATCTCAAAAGAACTATCTTTTTCTGAGAAGTAGACTTAAAATGTTCAATAAAGCATGTTGTAAACACACATGCTATCATTCAGGCTTAGTTTTTCCATTTATAGAGCACAGTCAGAGTGGATTTAGTAGGTCCTAGAATTTTCAGAGTGGCAACTGAGCATTCACTCAACTTAAAGTCAACAGAAAGTAAATCAGTATATTGAAGAGATATCTGTATGCCTATGTTTGTTGCAGCACTGTTGACAACAGCTAAGATTCGGAAGCAAGCAACCTAAGTGTCCATCAACAGATAAATGGATAACAAAAATGTGGTACATAAACACAATGGAGTACTATCTAGCCATAAAGAAGAATGAGATCCAGTCATTTGCAACAACATGAATGGAATTGGAGGTTATTATGTTAATTGAAATAAGTCAGGTACAGAAACAAACCTTGCATGTTCTCACTTATTTGTGAGATCTAAAAATCAAATCAATTGAACTCATGGACACAAAGAGTAGAACGGTGGTTACCAGAGGCTGGGAGGGGTCATGGCAATTTGGTGGGGGATGTGGGCATGATTAATGGGTACAAAAAATAGAAATAATGAATAACACCTACAATTTAATAGCACAATAGGGTGAAAAGTATCAATAATAATAGTTTATTTTAAAATAACTCAAATAATGTAATTGGATTGTTTGTAACTTTAAGGATGAATGCCTGAGGGGATGGATACGCCATTTTCCATGATGTGCTTACTTCACACTGCATGCCTGCGTCAAACCACAACATCATGCACCACATAAATATATGCATCTACTATGCATCCACAAAAATTTTAAAAATTTAAAAAATAAAATAAAGTGAGATATCTGGGATTCTTTTTTACTTGGACACCTTAGAGGCCACTGTCAGGTTATTATTTGGCCTAATTTCAATATGTTTTGTCTCAAGCAATAGGGAAGCCTGAAGAGAGGGAGAGGGATGGCTGGTAAGCGGAGCAGTCAGAACACACAAAACCATTTATTGACTAAGTTCTCCATTTACAGGGATGCAGCTAGTGGCACCCTAAAACTGACAAAAGTAGCAACAAAACTTGCTGATCACAAATTGCTATAATACGTAATAAATAATAATAAAAAAAGTTTAAAATATCACGAGAATGACCAAAATGTAACACAAAGACATGAAGCAAGCACGTGCTATTGGAAACATGGCACCTACAGACTTGCTTCAGGATTTGTAAATTTGTAAAAATGTAGTATCTGCGGAGTGCTATAAAATAAAACATAATAAAATGACTTATGTTTGTATTTATGCATTTAATTAGACCTTCGATTTTGTAGTTTTCGTATGCAGCCTTTGCACATATTTTATGATTTATTTCTAAAGATTTCATGTTTTTGTGCTTTCGTAAATTTTACTGTTTAAACAATTTTTATTTCCACATATTCACTGCTATCATACAGAAATGTAGCTGATTTTTACATATTGATGCTATGTTCTGGGATCTTTCTAGACTCAGTTCTAAGTATCTTTTTTAAAAAGAAGTTTCTTGGAATTTTCTGCATAGGCAATTATGTTAAATGTGCATAGAGTTAATTTCATTTCCCCTTTTCCAATCAGTGTACCTTTTATGTTTTCCTTGCCTTGCTATACTTAAATACATAGGATGATATCAAATAGAAGAGATGGGAGAAGAGATTATTGCCTTTTTCCACATTTCAAGGGGAAAGTTTCAGTCTTTCGCCACTGAGTATGATGTTAGTTGTAGGTTTACTGTAGATGCTCTTTATCAAGTTGAGGAAGTTTCCCCTCTATTCCCTTTTTTTTTTCCTGAGAGTTTTTTCCTGAGAGTTTTGGGTGTTAAATTTTGTCTAATGCTTTTTCTGCACCAATTGATATGATTGTATGATTTTTCTTTTTTTTAACTTATAAATATGATGTATTATATTAGTAGAATTTTAAGTTTTAACCCAGTCTTTTTTTCTTAGGATAAACTCACCTTTAATAGACATAGCACCATTCAGGATTTCATTTCCTTTTGAGCTAATTTTATTAAATTATTCTCTAGTACTTTTGACATTACTTACATTTAAAAATGTTTTTTATTATGTTCTTTTTATCTTTTAATATTTGCCATGTTATTAATTCAATTGTGTTTGCATTCCTAATGTTTTTTTCTCTCTTTTTTCCTTGGTAAATGCTGCCAAATAGTTGTTTTATTTTCTATTTTATTAGTCCTGAAAGACCCACCTTGCTATTTTATTTCTTTCTCCCTTTATTTCTACTCCTTCCTTCTAATTCTTTGCCCATTTGTTTTGCCTGATTGTACTTAAATTAGGATGATATCAAATAGAAGAGATGGGAGCAGAGATTCTTGCCTTTTTCCACATTTCAAGGGGAAAGTTTCAGTCTTTCACCATTGAGTGTGAAGTTAGTTTCAGGTTTACTGTAGATGCTCTATTTTGACTATTTTTATTTTCCAATACAAATATAAAGGTTATAAATTTCCCTCTTAGGACTGGTTTAGCTGCATATATGAATATTGACGTGTAGTACTATTATTATTCAATTATAAGCATTTTCTCATTTTCATTGTGATTTATTACTTGGAAGAATGTTTCTAAGTTCTTAACATTGACTTTTTAAAATAAAAATTTTCAGTTGTTGACATCTAACTTAATTTCATTTTGTTTAAAGCAGTGGTACTTAAAGTATGGTTCCAGAACTAGCAGCAACAAGATTACCTGGTGTGAATTGAATTACGTTCCCCCAAAATATATGCTGGAGTCCTAACCTCAGGTACCTGTGAATGCATGTGACCTGATTTGGAAATTGGTCTTCAGTATAATCAAATTAAGATGATGCCATACTTGATTAAGATAGACCCTAATCTAAGACATAGAGGCACACAAGGACAATGTCACGTGATGATAGAGGCAGAGACTGGAGTACTGTGGAATTTTTTTTTCTGAGAGAGAATTTCACAGTGTTGTCCAGACTGGGGTGGAGTGGCATAATCACAGCTCACGGCAGCCTTGACATCCTAGTTCAAACAATTCTCCCATCTCGGCCTCCTGAGTAGCTGGAACTACACGTGCACAAGTTTTGTATTATTTTTAGAGACAGAGTTTCGCCATGTTGCCCAGGCTGGTTTCAAGCTCCTGGACTCAAGAGAGCTGCCCACCTCTACTTCCCAAAGTGCTGGTACTATAGGGATTAGCCACCACGCCCAGGTTACTAATGTGTTAAAAAGCCAAGGGATGCAAAGGACTGCCAGCAATACCAGAAGCTAAAAGAAGGGCACAGAATCCCCTAGAACCTTTAGACAGAGCATTGCCAACACCTTGATTTCAAACATCTAGCCTCCAGAGTGTGAGAAAATATATTTCTGTTGTTTCCTGTGTCTGTTGTTTTCAGCCACCCAGTTTGTGATATTTTGTTAGGGCAACACTAGGGGACCAATACAATCGAAAACTTGTTAAAAATGCAAATTCTTGGCCTCAATTCCAGACCTATCATAACAGAATCTTTGCGGATGTGGTGGAGTCATTTGGATTTTAACACAATTCTTTCATGTTATTTTAATGAATGCAAATTTGAGAACCACTGAGTTAGAGAATGTGGTAACAAGGTACTAGTACTTTGAAATTTATTAACATTCAATTTATGGAATAATACAGGGTTAGTTTTTGCAAATGTTTCATATATGTCTAAAATGTGCATTTGGCAGTTACTCCATGTGGAATTCTATATGTGCCCATTAAATCAAACTTGTTAATTATATTTTTCAAATCTTCTGTATCATTAACAATATTTTTGGTGTCTTCTTTGTCAATCACAGAGATACATTAAAATCTATTATAATAGAATTATGTATTTCTTTTTGTAGTTCTGCAATTTTACATATATTTTACACACATATACATAACATGTAATGTTATTAGGTACATGCATATTTAGAATTCTTTCTTCCTATGACCTTTATCTGGACAAGGCGAAAGTAAATTTTTGATTTGGTGCGTTAGGTCACATACACAATGTGACTCCATTTTTAAAGCTACCTGAATATAGGTTTATTATTAGGAATACAAAGAAAGTATTTTCTCTCCTTCCTCTCTCCCTTCCTCCCTCCCATCCTTCCTTCCTTCCCTCCTTTCTTCTCTTCTTTCTTCCTTTCCTCTTTTCTTTCTATTCTTCCGGAGACAGTAAATCTGTCCATTAATTTTATTCGAAAGGTAACTTTTTATTTGAATCAGTCTCTGGAAATGGTATCCTTTAGGTAACGCAGAAGTCTCTCGTCTACTTCTGATCCCTGCTAAGACCCCAGGCTTTGTCTCTTGACTTTAGCATCTGTGGCCTAGTAGAACACAATCTCTACACACAGTAGCTAGTACCCAGGAAGATGTAAGTTCAAGTGCTCACCTACCTCAGTTGATTTGTATTTATTCCTCTTTTCTAATTTCTAATTAATTAATTCCCTTAATTTCCTACAAATTCAGCTACACATCAAAGTGCTATTTTTCTATTTTATACAGCATTTCTAGGTGTGCTATGACAGGAATATTTTCCCTGAAAGCCCACTACCATATTGCATAAATTAGAAATCTACTTTGCCTTCCTCACTCAGCACTATGTAGGGTACAATTTTACATGTAATTTAGCATTCTGCTAAAATTATTTTAGTTTCTGCATTATATTATATTGGATAGATGTACCATTATTTTATTGCAGATATAAGGGTTTGAGGTTTCTTTGCCAGTTTTTCCATGTATATTTATTTTTATGCTACCTTTCTATGTGCATCTCCAGGTTCTTTAGGTTTATTCCTATAAATAGAATTTTAAAGTCAAAGAGCATTAACTTTTTAATGGTCCAGTGTTCTGCTGTCATATTGCTTCACCAAAAAATGATGCCAATTAATAGTCCTGGGGGTGGTATGTGATAGAATCTCATTTTAATTTTCTTAACATTACTTTTTAAATTTTTGTTAATAGGTAAAAAAATTTTGTTGTTTGCATTTGTGCTCCCTTAACTACAAGTATTAATTTATATTTCTTTTACTGTGATGTGTTTGTATGTGTTTTTTCCCAGTTTCCTCATTTTGACATTGATTTTTCCGTAAGTGGGCAGCCTGCTATGCTTGAGTCCTTTAGGTTAACATGAATGAATGGTGGTCCTTAAGTCAACAATTGAGCTAAATCTCAGCTATCACAGGAATTCCTTCAGGGTCCTTTAATAACTTTCAAGTCCCTGCATATGGCAGAAACCGTGCTGACTTTTTTTTGACTTAATTATCTCACTACAGTAACTGAGTGAAAAAACTGAGGTTCTACTACCAGTATACTACAACTGAAGAAAATGAAGTGTAGAGTCTATAAATAACACATTCAAGTAATTGAATGGGGATTTTGAAATCGTATCTTCCTACTTAAGAGATTTCTACTTTGGATAGTCTTGAGCAGACAATTTTCCCTCTGTCTCCACAGATCAAGTAGTTGAAGTTTTGTTAGGTATGGAGTCTATATATTTGAGACTCAGGAGAGGAGTTTGCAAAACTGGACAAAAAGGAAGCAAGAAAGTAGTTGCTGCAGAGTGCAAAACACATGAAATTCGCTCGTATGCTCTATAAGTAATGATAGGGAAATGAGCCCCATAGGAGATGGCACCACAGTGTGTCACCATGCAGGTTGTACATACTCCAGAGGGGAGCCATCTACATCCAGTATGGTATGAATGGCATCCTTGGGAATTGTGCAGAGCTACATTAGCATAATCCGATGCAGTAACTTCCTCATATTGATTTAATTTTTATAATCACAAGTAGTTTTCAGACACAGGTCAGTATAAACTAGAAATAGAATAAATGATGCCAGAATGAAACTCTTCTGAACTTGCTTTGTTTTTAATCATCAAAACAATTAATATAAAAAATGTAATGCATCAAGGGTCATCGTCCCAGAAAGTATGAAATAACATTAAGGACAAGAAATGTAAAGCAAGATTGTACCTATAAAAATATAAGTACATCACTCTATGTAGGTGTGTATTAAGACCTCTCATGCACCAAAAAAGAGTAAGACATTTTATTACAAATGCCAGGCAAATACAGTACAGCTTCCCTAGCATTTTTAACACAGGTAACAGAGTTACCTGGTGAGCCAGTGAATAGTAAAATACTCAAATGGATAAATGAGAAAGTGACCATGGGGTTAGAAATGAACATTTTATAGAAAGAAGGCATTTTAGAAACTGCCGTGTCCTGCACCTGCCAACTGTGATTACTTAGTCAGTTACTCAGCATGAATGTAGGGGAAGGAATCGAGGTTTCTGCAGATGACCCTAATTGAGATTACCAGCTGAGGTTCTCTTAGATTGCTGAAGATAGGAGACAGGATTTTCCAGATATCAGAGTGTTTTGCTTTCAGTTAACCTGCTTTGCTCCCACTTCACCTGAATTTTTTAATATCTCTATATTTTAGTGTTTTACACACCTCAATAAATAGGTTTAGGTTGCCATTTCTTTTCAGGAAAGAAATGTATCATAGTACTAGAAAGAACACTGCATTCGGAGCCAGAAGATTAGAATTGAGCTGTTACATTAGAAAACCGGCTGTTTCTTCATCTGTAGCATTTAGGCTTTGAATTAATTGATGACGAATATGATTTTATTCTCTAAAACAGTTTATCTATACATACTTTTAAAATGAGTATTCTCTTGAATTGTGACTTGTGTGAATTTTCTAAATAAATATCAAAGGCTTTTACATAAGCTCAAAGTAGAAAAATCAACACACACACAATACATACATATTTATTTCTGATGTTATCCCTAAACATCCTTTTACATATCCTGTAAATGGCTACTACATTTGGAATAGTAAATGAAATAGTTTCTCATCTAAGCTAAAGAGCAGAACGCTCTGTCTTGCACATACAAAGCAATTTCATAATGATAGTTAAAGAACTTTATCCTGATAAAGATCAGGACTGGCAAAACTGGTACAGAAAATGCAAGAAATTTCCTTTTCTTTGGAATAACCTTAGGTAATTACTTCCTGCTAAAGTGCTAAATCAATTATTTTCTTCCCCATGCAAACATGGATTGTTTAAGCTTTGTTCCTGTCTTGAAGTTACAGAAAAAGCAAATTAATGGACAATTCTGATGCCGTTGAACAAATTCAGGGGCTGTCCCTGAGGATGCAGTCTGAAGCCATCATTATTATGTTTGGGATCTTCACTAGTGCGTGAGTGTCCCATAGAGTTTCTGGATGCAGTTTTGCAAATTTCAGGTATAGCTGTAGTTTATCAAATAGCTATTAGTTTCTATTTAGAAGTGAGCTGAGTTTAACTTTACATTCTTTTTGCTTGTTTTTCCTGCACCAGCTCTGGCAACCTCATTGGGAGCTATACTGACTAAGCTTTCGAAATAATATTTCCTAGAACAGCAAATACAGGATTTGAACTTTTCAAAAGAAAATTCAGGAAGCAAACAAAATAAAAATAAAAATGGACGTTTTAGCATTGATTTCTAAATATTACTTAAAGGTCACACGTTCCCCCTTTCCTCTGCCCCAAAGTGATTTGAGATAAACTTCCTGGATATCTATTCTGAATTAGATTTGGATAGGTAGGGCTTCTAGGTCTAGGGAAATTATGTCAGATCGTTCTTTCCAAGTCTAGTTCTGGGTCTGCCTCTCCTGCTCCAAAGAACACATCTACATGTACACCTTCTTTGAAAGCATTGTGGGCCTGGAATGTTGGTCCTGTACCGTCCCCATCATGTTTCCTTCACTGGATTTTAGGCAGAGAACAGTGCTGTGCTTGTAAACTAGCTCTCAAAAACACAAAATAATAAAGAAGCACTGATATATGCCCTTGTGAACTTCCATGTATAAATACTCCTACACTGGTCACTTTTAATTTCAAGTTACCAACATGAAGTCACTGTAGATGGAGTTGAGAAGAGAGGGACACAATCAGCTCTCAGAAACTAGTAAGAGCCTGTTCCAGCACACTATGTGTACCCATCTTTACAGAAACCTCTGGCTTCAGTCTTACATGTCTCTATCCACTGCCCCAATCTATTTTTGTTTGTCTTTAGTTTTTACAAATTATAAGTGTACTGAATCTTCTCTTGGTTGGCTGTTTAGTTCCAAGGCAGATTCCACGGTTGGTGTAGTCGCTAGGTTCCTCTGATTATGGACATCACCTTTCTCATGCGCCTGTTTATATCACACCAGCTGAAGCCACCAGCACAATGTAGACCTGGTATTCCTTCTTGTTCCTAAGCACATGGCTACCTGCTAAATTTTTACTTTCTAAGAAGAGCCACCTGTTTTAGGCTCACTTGCAGGATAGATAACAGACAGATCCTGATCTTTATACACGCTGAGGCCTTGCTCCGCTATAGTCTTCATTCACTTATTTGATGACTGAATTTTTCAGGAGCTGAAGGGCAAGGGAGGTTGTATTAGTGAGTCTTCTCCAGAGAAACAGAATCAATCAAAGACTAAATATATAGATTAGATCGATATGTAGATAGATAAAAATAGATACATTTACTATAAGAAATTGGCTTATATGACTACAGAGGTTAAGGTCTGCAGTCTAAAAGCATGAGAACCAGGAGAGTCAATGGCATGTATTTCAGATTCAGTCTAAAGGCGGTAGAAAACTGACGCTCAAAGGCATGCGGGCAGAGAGAGAAAGAAAACTCTTTCTTTCTTAGCATTTTTTTTCTATTCAGGCCTTCAACAGATTGAATGAGGCCTGCCCACCTTGGCCAGGGCATTCTACTTTAATCAGTCTACTGATTCAAATGTTAACTTCATCCAGAAACATCCTCACAGACACACCCAGAATAATGTTTAACCCAAAATCTGGGCATTCCATGTCCCAGTCAAGTTGACACATAAACGTAATAATCACAGAGTGTGACCTTGTGAATCACATGCTTGGGTATTTACAGTATTAAAATTATATTGAACATTATGAAAACATAGCAGATGTCATATAGATGGATGTTTTACTTTTGCCATGCTAGAGGAGTAGAGTGACAGCTCTTGGGGAGATCAGGTTCAGATTTTGACCCCACAAAAATAGGTTTAATGTGTTCAGATGTACATGTATCACTGTATATTGATTGTTTTCAGATATGTCTTTACATTGTTAAGTAGCAGGTGTGCCACACATAGCCTAGCACTGGGATATAGACTTCCGTATAGTACTGAAGGGAATTGTTATGGTTTTCAGGGGCTTTTCTGTTTCCATGAATATGTAGACATCTTCAGCTACTCTCTTCTTTTTCACATCCTCTTGCTGCAGATTCATACCCATATTGTTATCCCTGGGTTAGCCATTCATTTGCTTTACATTATATTGCATGCATTTCAATTAAGCAGATATTAACATGACTTTTAGGCTTTCTGAGGAAGGATCAATAACCATCTCCTACCCAACCAAGCTTAGCTGCATTCTGTCCATGGCATACTGAAAAAAAAATGACAGTGTTTTTTACTGTCTAAAATCTTCAGGTAGTGGATAGAATGCTGGGCTTGTAGCTAACAGTAGCAGCAACAATAACAAAGTGGCACCCTCCCAGTTTCACTATCCCAATACCATGTGGTCTTGTTCAAGCCACTGAACTCTGAAACTTTGTTCTCTCAATAGAAAACGAGGAGGCTAAGCTTGAACTTGGGTAGCTAAGCACTTGCTTGTTGCATCTCTGAACGGTAGCTTCCATAGCAGGGCTTTTCAGGTAAAGATGAAACAGGGATGGGAGTGGGCAGGATGTGGCTGGTTATAAAGTAGAAAGTGATTTTTGAGATGATACTTCCTGACAATCACCCACACAGATAGGATTGCCAGATTTAACACATAAAATTATAGAATGACCATTTAAATTTGAATTTTAGGTAAAAAATGAATAATCTTTAGTATAAGTATGTTCCAAGCAATATTGGAGATAAATTTATATTAAAATTATACATTATTTACCTGAAATTCAGATTTAACTTAGTGTCCTGTTTTTTTTTTTTTCTGGCAACCCTAAATAACAGTAATCTGTTCTATCTCAACAGGCTGAGTTGAACAAGTAGGGCATTTTAGTGAAAAATAGAACATCAGTTTATAAAGCCAGAGGCTGGTAGTTTGCTACCAATGCAGCATGGGATATAAAAGCTGTCAGTTTTTCTTTTTTTGCACAGGTTGCAATACCACTTCTATGATTTAAAAAATTGTGTGACATTTTAATACTGACATAAGAAGTCATCAGGTGAATCCCTGAATAGACCTGAAGACGTTACACGGAGTGATAGATACAAAAGTTAAGTTACCAGAAGAAGAAAAATATGAAAGAGAAGCCTGGGACACTTTCTACTTAAGACAGAAAAATGCTAAAATTGTGTCTGGCTGAGGAGTTGAGTTGAATAACCTTGTAGGTTGTATATTAAAATGGAGAAATAAAACTAATGGAAGAATTTTAAAGTTTTAGTAAGTAATAAGTGTAACATTTAATTGCTGTTCTCAGTATTGTTTAATCTTCAGCTGCTTGAAAAAATGATAGTCATGCATCATTTAGTGGATAAAGCCTATGAACTAGATAACATAAGGCATATATTGGTATATTGCAACTGTTGACGTTTCCCTTGTCAATCCATGAGTCCGGTGAGCCTTATGACTCATGGCGAGAGATGCCTAAGCTCTTGACTTGCCTGGGTACAACTGTCTTAAAGCACATTCAGGGTCCATATACACCTCATCGGCCCCATATGCTGAGAGATTATCACATATTTTAATTCTCTCATTTCAAAGGAATATACTTATTTATCTAAGGAGGACACACATTTTTCCTTCTCTTCCACATTTCTTTGAAAATGAACCATGCATAATGTATAAGATTGCATAAGAAATACCTGTTTGTGGGAAGACTGCATTTTCATTCATTCGAAAGTGTTTACTTAGCACTTACTTCAGCCTTGTCACGATGTTATGAATGGAAAAAAAATAAACTTAATACAAACTCACGATGCAGTATATATGTTCATTAAGAGATAAAGCACAGGGCACTGAAGGACTACTGCGGCGGGCAACTAACATGGTGGGGATGTAGCAGAAAGGTTTCCTGTGGTGGTAACCTCTAAATTAAGACTGAGGAAATAGTAGGAGAATTACATAGCGGAAGAGCACAGGCTGAGTAGGCAAACACTAGCACTCTAGATAGGATTATCAACATGTGCTAAGACTTCAGGTCTATTCAGGGATTCACACAGCACTTACAGGGGATTTCAAGGAGTTCAATTGACTGGGATAGTGGGCGAAAAAAGCTAGCAGTGGCAAGGAATGAGATGTAGTGGGAACAGACTGGGATATAATTGAATGTCATGCTCAAGAGGTTGGAAATTCATGAGTATGATAGGAAGATATTAGAGTACTTACAAAGATTTGTGTTTTAAAATGATCACTCCAGGCCGGGAGTGGTGGCTCATGCCTGTAATCCCAGCACTTTGGGAGGCCGAGGCAGGTGGATCACCAGGTCAGGAGTTCAAGACCAGCCTGGCCCGACATAGTGAAACCTCGTCTCTACTAAAAATACAAAAAATTAGCTGTGCATGGTGGTGGGCACCTGTAATTCTAGCTACTTGGGAGGCTGAGGCAGGAGAATCGCTTGAACCTGGGAGGCGGGGGTTGCAGTGAGCTGAGATTGCACCACTGCACTCCAGCCCAGGCAATAGTGTGAGATTCTGTCTCAAAAAAAAAAAATCGCTCTGGCTGCAGTATGCAATATGGAAGAAGGGCCACACCGGAGTCAGAGAGACAAGCTTAAAAGCTGTAACAGTAATCTAGGAGAGTGATATGGTCACATGAATTTGGCAAGCAGCAGTGGGCCTAGAGAGAAATGGACAGATTCATGGTTTACTGAGAAGAAAAATTATACAATTTTGTATTTAATGTAAAATGATGTTAGAAAAATAATATCTGTATAATATAGATCTCAATTTGTACATACATATGTACATATTTGCATCTTGAGAAATTGGGAGAATTTGGAATGTAATTTACCAAGTCAGAGAAATTCGCAGAGAATCATGAGAGAATAGATGGATTTGCAACAGGCCAGATGAGTACTTGATGAGTTATGTTTTAACCATAAGAATTTTAGGATTTTATCACGTCTCAGTTAAAAAAATATCTCATGAGCAGTTGTATATATGGGTCTGAGTTTCAGCAGAGACGTCTAGGCTATAATTCTGGAGGCTATCAGCATATAGGTGGTAAGTGAATCTTGGAAGTGGATTAAATCATCCACAGAAAATGTTTACCATTAAGAAGAGAAGCAGGCTGAGAGCGGAGCTTCTGAGCGTCTGCCTTAAAAGAATAGGCAGAGCTGCTTGATTGGAGACCAAGAGTGTGGAACATTGAGGGAAGAAAATCAGGAGGGTGTAGTGTCATACGAGACCCGAAGAGGGAGAATGTTAACAAAGAAGAGAGACAAATCAAAAGTATCACGGGGTCTCGAAGAAGCATTTTAATGGATTCAATAAAAGATCTTGGTGGCTGGATACGGACAGTTTTAGTAGTTTGGGGATGGTGTGAGAAGCAAGAGACTGACAAATGTGTGGGAGGAGAGTAAGTGGAAGTAACTAGTACAGGGAAGGTCAAGAACATTCATTTTAGTATCAATAAGACTTGGGTAGTGTAAGTGCTGGTGGGAAGAAAACAGTAAGCAGAAGAGGAGTGTTAAGGAAGCAGGAAGGGAAGGGCATGAGTGTAAGAGCAAGTTCTCTGGGAAAGCCAGAGCTGCAGTCTCAGACAAAGGTGAGGCCAGCACCTCTCAGGAAAAAGGGTGCAGCTTAAGGCTCTCTCTATCTCTCTCTCTGAATAGGAGAGGCCTAGTGTTGAGAATGACAGATTAGGAGATGGAGTGGGAGGTGTGAGGAAAGGGAGAACATTTGAAATTGCCAATTTCAGACTGGGAGAGAGGGCTGCCTAGAGAAACACAGGAAGTTTGCCAGGCATTTGTGAGTGCCCAGTAAATGTGGAAGCCATAAACTGGAACTGAAACCCATCCAAGCAGTTGTGTGATTTTCTCCATTAGAGTCCAGAAGCGCTGATGTAAGGCCTAAGAACACAGGCAGCGAAATTTATCTAATGCTGGGGTGTGGCAGGCTGTGTGACAAATGGCAAAGTGTTCCTGGCCCGTAGAGGCAGATTTGATGGGACACAGGGAAGACGAACTTCACATCTTCAGATGAGGACAGGGACTGAAAGATATGGAGAAATGAGAACTAAGGATTGAGGGACGTGGGGATTGAGGCACCTGGAGAAGAGGACCTTCACGTCTTGAAACACTCAACATGGGAATTGTGGTTTGCAAAGAGGTGTTTGCCAAGACTTTCTTAAGAAATTTGTAAAACTAGAAATAAACTAGTTCTAAATTATGACAATTCATCATGTTAGAAACATGACTGTAGAAAAATGGTGGACTCTTGCATGAAAATGAAAGTCCCCATAATGTTCAAGCGAATTTATTACACAGAAACATTTGTTAGGAGGATACAGTTGTATCACTTCATAACAAAGAGTTGCCTATTTCAAGCAATGGGAAATGGAGTTTTAAAGTTTATACAAATAAATATTGAAAGTCAGCAAACAAATTATAATTCATATGTATCTCGAATTTTATCATCTACAGATTTTAGTTGTGAGCATAAATATTTATTGGGACGTATGAAGCTGGACAAAAACAGGGTTACATATGGCACATAAAAAATAAAAAAGAAACATATTGATGATATTAATATATATGATATTGATAGCAATCCACCTCTGAGACAGTTTCACTAAAGTCACAGTTATGCATAGTTCAGGTGAGAAGCAGTGGTTTCAGAAATAATTCATTATGAGATGGAGACAAATTTCTAAATCCTCTACAGTCTGTGTAAATTCCTCATACAGGAAGAGTACAGAAGTCTTAGTTGGGATGCACACTTATTATTAAAATATATTTCAGCTGTGATTTTTTTTTTTTACTATATTTTAAGTTCTGGGATACCTGTGCAGAACGTGCAGGTTTGTTACATAGGTATACATGTGTCATGGTGGTTTGCTGCATCCAATAACTCGTCATCTACATTAGGTATTTATTCTAATGCTATTTCTCCCCTTGCCCCCCACCCAGTGACAGGCCCCAATGTGTGATGTTCCCCTCCCTGTACCCATATGTTCTCATCGTTCAACTCCCACTTATAAGTTTGGTTTTCTCTTCCTGTGTTAGTTTGCTGAGAGTAATGGTTTCCAGCTTCATCCATGTCCCTGCAAAGGACATGAACTCATCCTTGTTTATAGCTGCATTCTTTTTTATGGCTGTTCCTGTGTTAGTTTGCTGAGAATGATGGTTTCCACCTTCATCCATGTCCCCACAAAGGACATGAACTCATGCTTTTTTATGGCTGCATAGTATTCCATGGTGTATATGTGGCATGTTCTTTATCCAGTCTGACATTGATGGGCATTTGGGTTGGTTCCAAGCCTTTGCTGTTGTGAATAATGCTGCAATAAACATATCTGTGCATGTGTCTTTTTAGCAGAATGATTTATAATCCTTGGGGTGTGTACCCAGTAACGGGATTGCTGGGTCAAATGGTATTTCTTGTTTTAGATCTTTGAGGAATTGCCACACTGTCTTCCACAATGGTTGAACTAATTTACATCAATTGATAATTTTTAAAAGTAGAGGATCTACATTGCTTAAATCTGCGAGCATCACTGGGACCAGTCACTCATATTATAATTGGCTACTTTTGACATTTCCACTTAGTTTTTCCTTCATATTGCAGAAAACGTTGTTTTCACACATTTAGAATGTTTGTAGGACAAAAAAGTGAACTATAACTTGCCATTCATTCAACTCATAAATGTAAATCTAGCTGAATTATATTTTAATTCAAATTGCTATTTCATGCCACTTGAAGGTGCACTTTTAAAAATGGCTACCGCTCATGTTGGGCACTGTTGTTTCACAAATGCCTTCATGGTTCTAATGTTGAACTCCATTAAGGTCAGTTAGAGCTTTATAAATATAACCATTGACCGGAAATTATTTTTAGGCAGTTTTAAAAAAAATAAAACAGGAAGTAGACATAGGACATATGCTAGTAGTTGGTGTCTTATTCTGTGAGTGGTGCTGCAAAGACTTTGACTTTCCCAAAATATCTCCTGTTCTGCTGTGATGTGTCTTCTGTCTGTTTTATGTGATTCATAATCTGTATCACAGTAGTAAATGTTCTGGGGTATTCTAAGGGGATGTCTTTTGGAGCCCATTGACAAAACGCTACCAGATGAGAGGAGGAGCCAACGTTTTTCTATAAGCTTTCATTCTTATATGTCTATATAGGGATATGCATATGCAGATAAGGACACCTCCTCATTTTGCTTGAGCGTGGAAAAGGAAGAAGGTGGTAGAAAGGAAAGGAAATTTGCATCTGGTGTAGAGGGAGGAGATATTGGCAAACACACACAAGAAGTAATGAAAAGGGAGAAATGTGGAAAATGGAGGAGTGATGAGATTTAATTTGGGCTATTCTACCGTTTTGCCTAGAGCTCTCCCCTATCCTATCCTTCCATATATTAGGAGAAAATAATGTAAAATGTTGGGGGCCAAACATGACTTAATAATTATGTAGATTTTGGAGTCTAGAGATGCAGTATCTGTTTTGGGCTACACAATCATCTAAATTACAGATAAGGATCTTGAAGATTAAATGAAGTAACGTTCCCAGATCTCATAGGACAGTACAGGGATTTGAACTCATATTTTCTAATCTTAGAAATTACACACTTTGTGCTATATTAAAAGATCCTCTAAAAGAAATTCCTTCCTGTAGCATAAAATACAAATATTAATTTCATTTAATTCTTCCTTCCTATTCTTATTTCTTCTTCTTTCAGCTCTCTTTATTTAAGTCTTTTATATCTTGGGTTAATGGCATTTTACTTAGCATACCATTTTTGCAAATGCTTATTTTAAATTTAAAAAGAGAGGGAGAGAGGAGAGAAAGGAAGAGAAGGGAACTTTTTAGTGAAACACTTGGAAATTCATAAGAACATTTCCAGTTGCACATAGGTTTGAAGTTTTTATTTTAAATAAAAGTTTTCTAGGGTGTAAAGCCCATGTTTTATTCTTAGCTTTGCCACTGAGTCATTCTCTGCCCTTGGACACCTCACCTAACACATTGTAACCTAGTAAGATTTAACATTTTCAAAACTAGATTGTGTTTGAAAAGAGAAATCTTCAGTTTTCCGCGTTGTGATGTTCCTCTGTTTTCTTAAAGTACTTGAGATCCTGGGTGTCCTGCTGTGACTTGTTCAAGCATAATTTGTAACAGAAATAAGACTGAAAGGTTTCTAGATTTAGCGTGAAGATCTCTTCAAAAGGCATCTTTAAAGTTGAAGTATGGCTCACCTATTATTTTCTTTCCTATTGCCTTATATTGGGTTATCTTCCAATAAGGTAACATGCAACCATCCACTGCCTGTAACCCTGGCTTCCTGTGCAGCAAAGAGAACTTGATTGCCAACGCTTTCACCTAGACTTTGCTTCATGAATGAAAACAGGATTAAATTATAGTTTTCGTTTTTAAGATTCTTAATAATTTAGTATACTCTGTGGTTATTTTTCTGCTTATATCCCTCATCCTTTATGACTAGCCCTCTCGTTTGTTCCCTCATATCTTTAGGAATGTCTGCATTCAGATAATTAGACATTCACAGTTATGAAAACTAAGATTATATAGGTTGGTCATTTAATTTGATTTTCATAAAGCTTCTTTCTAATTCCCTGTGAGCTTTGCAACATGGTTATCACTAATTTTTAAAATTTTTAATTTCTGTGGCTACATAGTAGGTGTATAAATTTATGAGGTACAGAAGATGTTTTGATACAGGCATGCAATGCATAATAATCTCTCCAGGGAAATTGGGATGTCTATCCCTTCAAGTATTTATCCTCTGTGTTACAAACAATCCAATTCTATGTTTAAGTTATTTTAAAATGTACAATTAAATATTACTGACTATAGTCACTCTGTTGTGTATCAAACAATAGGTTTTATTCATTCTTTCTAAATTTTATAATTTTGTGCCTGTTAACCATCCCTACCTCTCCCCAACCACTTCATTACCCTTCTCAGCCTTTCTTTGTGGATAACTATCCTTCTACTCTTTATCTCCAAGAGTTCAATTGTTTTGATGTTTAGATCTCACAAAGAAGTGAGAACATGTGATATTTATCTTTCTGTGCCTGACTTACTTCACTTAATATAATGATCTCCAGTTCCATCCATGATTTTGCAAATGACAAGATCACATTATTTTTTATGGCTGAATAGTATTTTATTGTGTATTGTACCACATGTTCTTTGTCCTCATCTGTGGTGGATGTTTAGGGTGCATCTAAATCTTCCCTACTGAGAAAAGTGCCGCAATAAATATGGGAGTGGAGATACCTCTTTGATATACTGATTTTCTTTCTTTGTGTGTGTATAGATAGCAGTGAGATTGCTGGATCATATGATAGCTCAATTTTTAGTTTTTTGCGGAACCTCTACACTGTTTTCCATATTGGTTGTACTAATTTACATTCCCACCAGTGGTGTATGAGGGTTCCCTTTCTCCACATCTGCCCCTGTGTTATTGCCTGTCTTTTGGATATAAACCGTTTTAACAGGGATGAGATGGTTGCAATTTTGATTCGCATTTCTCTGATGATCAGTGATGGTGAGTACCTTTTCTTTTCTCTTTTTTTTTTTTTAATTATACTTTAAGTTCTGGGGTACATGTGCAGAATGTGCAGGTTTGTTACATAGGTATACACGTGTCTTGGTGGTTTACTGCATCCACACCCCCATCATCTACATTAGCTATTTCTCCTAATGTTATTCCTCCCCGGTCCCCCAACACCCTGCTGTCCCTCCCCTAGCTCCCTACTTCCCGACAGGCCCCAATGTGTGATGTTCCCCTCCCTGTGTCCATGTGTTTTCATTGTTCAACACCCACTTATGAATGAGAACATGTGGTGTTTGGTTTTCTTTTCTTGTGTCAGTGTGCTGAGAATGATGGTTTCCGGCTTCATCCATGTCCCTGCAAAGGACATGAACTCATCCTTTATTATGGCTGTGTAGTATTCCATCATGTGTATGTGCCACATTTTCTTTATCCAGTCTGTCATTGATGGGCATTTGGGTTGGTTCCAGGTCTTTGCTATTGTTAAGTGTGCCACCATAAACATACATGTGCCTATGTCTTTAAAATAGAAAACTTTATAATCCTTTGGGTATATACCTAGTAATGAGATTGCTGGGTCAAATGATATTTCTATTTCTAGACCCTTCAGGAATCAACACACTGTCTTCCACAATGGTTGAACTAATTTACACTCCCACCAACAGTGTAAAAATGTTCCTATTTCTCCACATCCTCTCCAGCATCTGTTGTCTCTGGATTTTTTAAATGATTGCCATTCTAACTGGTGTAAGATGGTATCTTAATGTGGTTTTAATTTGCATTTCTCTAATGACCAGTTATGATGAGCATTTTTTCATGTTTATTGGCTTCATATATGTCTTCTTTTGAAAAGTGTCTGTTCATATCCTTTGCCCACTTTTGGATGGGTTTGTTTGTTTGTTTCCTGTAAATCTGTTTTAGCTCTTTGTAGATTCTGGATATTAGCCCTTTGCCAGATGGGTAGATTGCAAAAATTTTTTCCCATTCTCTTGGTTGCTGGTTCACTCTAATGACAGTTTCTTTTGCTGTGCAGAAGCTCTTAAGTTTAATTAGATGCTATTTGTCTATTTTGGCTTTTGTTGCCATTGCTTTTGGTATTTTAGTCATGAAGTCCTTGCTATGCCTATGTCCTGGATGGTATTGCCTAGGTTTTCTTCTAGGGTTTTTATGGTGTTAGGTCTTATGTTTAAATCTTTAATCCATCTGGAGTTAATTTTTGTATTAGGGGCAAGGAAGGGTCCAGTTTCAGCTTTCTGCACATTGCAAGCCAGTTTTCCCAACACCATTTATTAAACAGGCAATCCTTTCCCCATTGCTTGTTTTTGTGAGGTTTGTCAAAGATCAGATGGTTGTAGATGTGTGGTGTTACTTCTGAGGCCTCTGTTCTGTTCCATTGGTCTATATCTCTGTTTTGGTACCAGTACCATGCTGTTTTGATTAGTGTAGCCTTGTAGTATAGTTAGAAGTCAGATAGCATGATGCCTCCAACTTTTTTTTTTTTCCTTAGGATTATCTTGACTATGTGGGCTCTCTTTTGGTTCCATATGAAGTTTAAGGTGGTTTTTTCCAATTCTTTGAAGAAGGTCAATGGTAGCTTGATGGGGATAGCATTGAATCTATAAATTACTTTGGGCAGTATGGCCATTTTCACAATATTGATTCTTCCTAACCATGAGCATGGAATGTTTTTCCATCTGTTTGTGTCCTCTCTTATTTCGTTGTGCAGTGGTTTGTAGTTCTCCTTGGAGAGGTCTTTTACATCCTTTGTTAGTTGTATTCCTAGGTATTTTATTCTCTTTGTAGCAATTGTGAATGGGAGTTTGCTCATGATTTGGCTCTCTTTAAGTCTGTTATTGGTGTATAGGAATGCTTGTGATTTTTGCACATTTATTATGTATCTTGAGACTTTGCTGAAGTTGCTTATCAGCTTAAGGAGATTTTGGGCTGAGACAATGGGGTCTTCTAAATATACAATCATGTCATCTGCAAACAGAGACAATTTGACTTCCTCTTTTTCTAATGGAATACCATTTATTTCTTTTTCTTGTCTGATTGCTTTGGCTAGAACTTCCAATACTCTATTGAATAGGAATGGTGAGAGATGGCACCCTTATCTAGTGCCAGTTTTGAAAGGGAATACTTCCAGTTTTTGCCCATTCAGTATGATATCGACTGTGGGTTTGTCATAAATAACTTTTATTGTTTTGAGACACAGTCCATCAATACCTAGTTTATTGAGAATTTTTAAGCATAAAGAGCTGTTTAATTTTGTCAAAGGCCTTCTCTGCATCTTTTGAGATAATCATGTGGTTTTTGTCTTTGGTTCTGTTTATATGATGGATTATGTTTATAGATTTGCCTGTGTTGAACCAGCCTTGCATCGCTGGCTTGAAGCCTACTTGATCATGATGGATAAGCTTTTTGATGTGCTGTTGCATTCGATTTGCTAGTATTTTATTAAATATTTTTGCATTGATGTTCATCATGGATATTGGCCTGAAATTTTCTTTTTAAATTTTGTCTCTGCCAGGTTTTGGTATCAGGATGATGTTGGTCTCATAAAATGAGTTAGGGAGGATTCCCTCTTTTTGTATTGTTTGGAATAGTTTTAGAAAAAATGGTACCAGAAAATTCTACTAGACATACAAAGAAGTCTAGTAGAATTTACTTCTTTGTATGTCTAGTAGAATTTGGCTGTGAACCCATCTGGATCTGGACTTTTTTTGGTTGGTAAGCTATTAATTGCTGCCTCAACTTCAGACCTTGTTGTTGGTCTATACTGGTTTATTCAGGGAATCAACTTCTTCCTGGTTTAGTCTTGGGAGGGTATAAGTGTTTAGGAATTTATCTATTTCTTCTAGATTTACTGGTTTATGTGCATAAGTTGTTTGAAGTAATCTCTGATGGTAGTTTGTATTTCTGTGGAATCAGTGGTGATAGCTTCTTTATTTATTGCATCTATTTGATTTTTCTCTCTTTTCTTTTTATTTGTCTAGCAGTCCATCTGTATTGTTGATCTTTTTAAAAAACCAGCTCTTGGATTTATTGATTTTTTTGAAGGGTTGTTTGTGCTCTATCTCCTTCAGTTCTGCTTTGATCTTAGTTATTTCTTGTCTTCTGTTAGCTTTTTAATTTGTTTGATTTTGGTCCTCTAGTTCTTTTAATTGTGAAAATACGGTGTCAATTTTAGATCTTTCCTTGCTTCTCATGTGGGCATTTAGTGCTATAAATTTCCTTCTAGACACTGCTTTAAATGTATCCCAGAGATTCTGGTACCTTGTGTCTTCATTCTCATTGGTTTCAAGAAACATCTTTATTTCTGCCTTCATTTCATTATTTATCTAGTAGTCATTCAGGAGCAGGTTGTTCAGTTTCCAGGTAGTTATGCAGTTTTGAGTGGATTTCTTAATCCCGAGTTCTAATTTGATTACACTGTAGTCTGAGAGACTGGTTGTTATCATTTCTTTTCTTTTGCGTTTGCTGAGGAGTGATTTGCTTCCAATTATGCTGTCAATTTTAGAGTAGGTGCAATGTGGTGCTGAGAAGAATGTATATTCTGTGGATTTGGGGTGGAGAGTTCTGTAGATGTCTGTTAGGTCTGCTTGGTCCAGATCTGCATTCAAATCCTGGATATCCTTGTTAATTTTCTGTCTCGTTGATCTGTCTAATATTGACAGTGGAGTGTTAAAGTCTCCCACTATTATTGTGTAGGAGTCTAAGTCTCTTTGTAGGTCATTAAGAATTTGCTTTATGTATCTGGGTGCTCCTGTATTGGGTGAATATACATTTAGGCTAGTTAGCTTTTCTTGTTGTATTGATCGCTTTACCATTATGTAATGCCCTTCTTTGTCTCTTTTGATCTTTGTTGGTTTAAAGTCTGTTTTATCAGAGACTAGGATTGCAACTCCCGCTTTTTTTTTGCTCTCCATTTGCTTGGTAAGTCTTCCTCCATTCCTTTATTTTGAGTCTTTGTGTGTCTTTGCATGTGAGATGGGTCTCCTGAATACAGCAAACTGATGGGTCTTGACTCTTTATCCAATTTGTCAGTCCTCTTTTGATTGGGGCATTTAGCCCATTTACATTTAAGGTTAATATTGTTATGTGTGAATTTGATCCTGCCATTTTGATATTAGCTGGTTGTTTTGCCCATTAGTTCATGCAGTGGCTGATACTGGTTGTTCCTTTCCATGTTTAGTGCTTTCTTCAGGAACTCTTGTAAGGCAGGCCTGGTGGTGATGAAATCTCTCAGCAATTGCTTATCTGTAAAGGATTTTATTTCTCCTTCACTTATGAAGCTTAGTTTGGCTAGATATGAAATTCTGGGATGAAAGTTCTTTTCTTTAAGGATGTTGAATATTGGCCCCTACTCCCTTCTGGCTTTTAGGGTTTCTGCTGAGAGATCTGCTGTGAGTCTGATGGGCTTCCCTTTATGGGTAACCCAACCTTTCTCTCTGGCTGCCCTTAGCATTTTTTTCTTCATTTCAACCCTGGTGAATCTGATGATTATGTGCTTTGGGTTGCTTTTCTTGAGGAATGCCTTTGTGGTGTTCTCTGGATTTCCTGGATTTGAATGTTGGCCTGTCTTGCTAGGTTGGGGAGGTTCTCATGGATAGTATCCTGAAGAGTGTTTTCTAACTTGGATTCATTCTCCCTGTCACATTCAGGTACACTGATCAAACATAGATTAGGTTTTTTCACATAATTCCGTATTTCTTGGAGGCTTTGTTCATTTCTTTTCACTCTTTTTTCTCTAATCTTGCCTTCTCATTTTATTTCATTGAGTTGATCTTCAATCTCTGGCATCCTTTCTTCTGCTTGTTCGATTCTGCTACTGAAACTTGTGTATGCTTCACAAAGTTCTTGTGCTGCATTTTTCAGCTCCATCAAATTGTTTATGTTCTTCTCTAAGCTGGTTATTTAGTTAGCATTTCATCTAACATTTTTTCAAGGTTCTTAGTTTCTTTGCATTGGGTTAGAACATGTTCCTTTAGCTCAGAGAAGTTTGTTGTTACCCACCTTCTGAAGCCTGCTTCTGTCAGTTTGTCAAACTCATTCTCCATCCAGTTTTCTTCTCTTGCTGGTGAGGAGTTGTGATCCCTTGGAAGAGAAGAGGTGTTCTAGTTTTTGGTGATTTCATCCTTTTTGTGCTGGTTTCTTCCCATCTTTGTGGATTTATCTACCTCTGGTCTTTGAAGTCGGTGACTTTCAGATGGGGTCTCTGAGTGGTCATCCTTTCTGTTGAGGTTGAAGCTATTTCTTTGTTTTTTAGTTTTCCTTTTAACAGTCAGGCCCCACTGCTGCAGGACTGCTGGAGGTCCACTCCAGATCCTGCTGCCTGGGAATCACCGTTGGGGGCTGCAGAACAGCAAGAATTGCTGCCTGTTTTTTCTTTCAGTAGTTTTGTCCCAGAAGGGTACCTGCAAGATGTCAGCCAGACCTCTTCTGTATGAGGTATCTTTTTGTATATATGGGGTCAGAGAGCCACTAGAGGAGGCACTCTGTCCCTTATCAGAGCTCAAGTGCTATGCTTGGAGCTCTGTTGCTCCCTTCAGAGCTGCTGGGCAGGGCTGTTTAAGGCTGCTGCAGCAGAACTCACAACTGCCCTTTTTCTCAAGTGCTCTGTCCCTGGAAGGTAGGGCTTTATAAGTCCCTGACAGCTGCTGCCTTTTTTCAGAGATGCCCTGCCCAGCAGGGAAGCAGTCTAGTCACAGTCTGCCTGCAGAGGTCTTGCTGAGCTGCTGTGGGCTCCGCCCAGCTGCTGTGTCAACTTCTTTGTGATTTTGTCTACACAGGCGAGATAGAACTGCCTTGGCAATGGTGAAGCCCCTCCTCCTACTGTGCTCGACTGTCCTAGATTGAGCTCAAACTGCTATGCTGGCTGCAAAAATCTCAACCCAAGGGGTTTCAGTTTTCTGGTCTTTGTGGGGGTGGGACCCCCTGAGCCAGATCACTTCGTTCTTTGCCTTCAGCCCCTTTTTCAAGGGAATGGACGGCTCTGTCTCACAGTTGTTCCAGGTGCTGGCTAAAAGGGCCACGCAGTTTTGTGCTAGAAATCTGCAGTGCTTTTCAGCCCGGTGAAAATCTCCTGGTCTGTGAGCTGTAAAGACCGTGAGAGAAGCACAGTATCTGAGTCGGAGTGCCAGAGTGTCTGGAAAAAGTCCCGATGGCCTCCGTTGGATAGGAGGGGGTCCTCCGGCCTGTTGCACCTCCCGGGCGAGGCAGTGCCACACCCTGCCTTGGTTTTCCCTCCTTGGGCTACACTTACTGTCCAACCACTCCCATCGAGTTGAACCTGGTACCTCCGTTGGGAATGTGGAGATCACTTGCCTTCTGCGTCACTCTTGCTGGAAACTGCACTCCGCAGCTGTTTGTATTCAGCCATCTCGGTGGAAGTCCTGAAGTATACTTTTTAGATTATTATAATCACTGGAGCCATGGAATAAAAGAGGCAATTCCAGGGATAACATAAACTGAAACCTGTAAGTAGAAAGTGTAGCCTGGGATAAATGACAGCTAATCCTGAGGAGACCAAACCTAGGGTTCACGGCAATGTAGAAGCTAAGAAGAATTTCTTATGTGGGGTTAAAGAGGTACCAGGTCAGTAGTGCCCCTGAAAAGTATATCCAATTCAGGTTTTCAGAATCTTCCTCCAAAAAAATTTAATACAATATTTGAACACATAATTAAAATAAAAACGATAACAGTAAAGGAAGCAGGCAACCACAGAGAATAATGTAGAGATATTACCAAGGACTTTAGTTATTGAAATTATCTGGAAAAGTGTACAAGTTAAGCATCTGTGGAATTTGTAAAGAAATAAAAAATTGTGTGTATAATGAGAAAACAGTAAGTGATCATTAAAAATAATCGGTCTTTTAAAAAGATGAAAAATAATATTTAAAAATATAATCTACACTTTATCTTCCCCAATCCCTGTTCCTATAACTCTGCTAGTCATGCTTTTGCTTTTAGTTCTCTTAATTAAATTTAAAATTCATTTAATCTGTTAAGCCTCTATTCTACTGATCTGTCAATGTTAAACATTGCTTGCATTTTAATGATGTAAGTTGATAGATTTAGTACCCATATATAATCTTTTTTGTCCTGTCTAATTCTCAAATGCCGATTACCATATTATTATATTTGCACTGTCATGGGTATTTTTATTTACCTTCCATTTTGTTACTCTATTGTTCATCTTCCTTGATATGCTTATTAGTGGCATCTAGAAATAGAAATGATCAACATATATAAAATCACAATTGTGTAGCTATTCACTGCAAAACAAAAGTGAATTTCAACTCTTTAAAGGAAGGTGGCATGATCACTTTTCTGTGCTGCTCAGAAAGAAACATAGCTAACAAAAATGAGTGGAGGTGGGGAGGAGAAAATGGGAGGATACTAGCATAGTATGTTATAATTCTTCCATTTCATTTATTTGAAGATGTGTTTTTTGTTTTCAACATTTGAACATCTCTGAGTCTCGAATGCATCTCATAATCATTGCTGGCCAGGCAGTGGTAATGACGTGGGGTTACTGACTGCTCATGTGAAAACTTGATCATAGCTGCTCATAATACCATCATTTCAATAGAATAATGCGCATTGCCAGTACTACATACATTGAGTTTAATTGCCATTTAAAATATCAGGAAGAGTACATTATGACTGAGCAATAATACAGTTATTGTATACGTAGAAAAAGAGCAGTGTGATATGTGCTAAAATGCATACATAAATAATCCAGAAGAGTTACTGCAACAAGTATAAAATAAAAATTCTAAATAATAGGAAAGCATATGCCATAGTTTAATTAGAAACATCTTTTTTTTCTTAGTGGTTATAAGATAATAGCGCATCATCTAATTAATAGATTTTTAGAGTCAATGAAAGGTAAATTTTAAATGTGTATATTATAATTTGCCTTTTCCTTTTAGGTAAGATATTTCAGCCTTTTGTTTTGCTATTCATTATAGCAAACTCACTTTATTGTCAATTTTTGTACAGAACCCTAATTTAATTTGCTTTGTAGATTTTCTGTGACAGAAGCAGCAGCAGCAAGCAGAGTTACAAATGGCTTGACACATTTGTAACTTCCTTGCAGCTAGAGATGACAACATGACTAGGTTCTGTGCACGTGATGTGGGCAAAAGTGATAGAATACAATGAAATCCCGCCCAACCTCTTTCCCTTTCTCTTCTTTTCCTCTTCCCCGAGGCTGGAGTGTAGATGTGGTGGGAAGCCATCTTTAGCAATGGACCTAAGGACAAAAATACAGAGGTAGCGAAGTAAGATAAAAATAAAAGTCCTAGTATCATTGAGTCATCCTACTAGCATTGGATCATCTATGCTTACTGATACATGAAGAAAAAAATGTATTTTCTTTAAGTCAATTTATATTAGAGGACACCATAATTGCTTTTTTAACATTCCTTATCTTTTTTTGGTGAAGTAGGTCACAAAAGTTTGAAAGATTAACCTTAAAGAACAGATGAGATATACCAAAGTTTAACTTCGCAGTTTTAATATTATTTTTCCTGGAAATAGAGTTATTGAGGATGTAACCAAAAACGACGTTACTTGGCAAATATTACTGAACTCTAATTTTGGATATTAGAGAAAAAATTCTACAAAAATAATTATTCTACACATACGTGTAGAGTCCTAAGTATCACAGGGAATGAGAAAAGCGGGGAGGTATCTCTATGAGTTAAAGTAAATCTAGTAGATACTGTAACAGACATAACACCAAAAGTTCAGAAACTTACCTCCTTTTATCTTCTGAGTTATGAGGAAGAAATCAACAGAAATTGATACTTAAATCAGAATTGTGTTGGCGTGTTTTGCAAAGAGTCATTACTAAATATATGGTGAAAAAGGAAATAGACATAATGAAACAAGTGAAAATTTATTAAGTTGTTGCATTAATTGGCGTGAAGTAGTTCATAATACTCCTATATTATCTTTATTATTGTCTATAAGAATCTACAGTGATGTTCCCTCTCTTCATTTCTGATGTTTATGAAATTGTCTTAAGAAATAACTTACTTGTTCATTTTTCTCTAATATTTCTGTTTTACATTAAAGCTATTTCTTCTCCTATTTTTATTATTTTTAGTTCATTTACTTACTTTGGTTTTCATTTTCTTACTGTTTTTCTGGTTTTCTAAGTGGAGAAATTGATTTTACTTATCTTTCTTCATTTAAAGCTATAATTTTCCCTGTAAGTACTGCTTTATCTATATTCCACATATTTTATGTTTTGTTTTCCTTGTCATTCAGTTCAAATATTTTCTTGAAATTTACATTTGATTTCTTCTTTTACTCATGGATTACTTACAAGTATTTTGGTTTATTTCCAAAAACTTGAGGATTTTCTACATAACCAATGTTATTTCTATTTTAATATTATTATATCTGGAGTGTGTACTCTGATTTACAGTCTTTTGTATTTATTGAGACTTGGATCACCGTATGATCTATACAGGTCATGGTTTCTCAAACTTTGCATTGACGTATTTGACTGGATATCACTTTGCTGTGGGAACTGTTCTGTATATTTTAGGATGGTTAGCAGAGATTACATGCCAGTTTCTCCGTTACAGTTGCGATGATCAAAAATGTCTTGAGACATTACCAAATGTTTTCAGGGAGGCAAAATTGCCTCCAGCTGAAAAACGCTGATCTAGATGAATGTCCCATGTGCACTTAAAAAGGATGGATAATTTACAGCTGTTGGGTGTGGTGTTCTATAAATATCAGTCAGCTTTAACTGGTTATTAATGTTGTTCAGATCATACATATCTTTACTCATTCTTTTGTACTTAAAAAAACAATTATTGATAAGGGGTCTTAAAAATCTCCAATTATGATCACACATTTGTATGTCTTTGCCTTTAGTTCTAACAATTTTTGATTCACATATTTCAAAGCTTATTATTAGTTGTATATATATTTATTATTGTTATTTTATGTTAAAATTGATAATTTTCCCATTATAAAATTTACCTGTCTTGATACTGTTTCTGAAAGTCTAATTATATTCATATAGCCACTTCAATTTTCTTATACTTAGTGTTAGCAGGATATTTTTTTCACATCTTTTCTCTTTCAGTTTATTCATGTCTTTGTTTTCAAAGCATTTCCTTTAAACAGAGTATAGTTTCTTCTTGAATTTTTTTAAATCTAACCTGACATTCTTTATTTGGAGTATTTATTTTGTTTGTATTTAATGCAATTATTGATGTGTTACATTTCTCATCTTGATTTTTTCCCCTGTTTTCTTGTTTACTCTCTTGAATGTATTCCACACATTTCTAGGATTGCATTTTATCTTATGCATGTATTTTCAGCTATAACTTTTCATATTATTTTAGATAGTGGTTCTAGATATTACACTAGGTATTATTTGGCTACCACACATGAATAATATATTTCTTTATGTACCTTGCATCAATATAATTTCCTTTATCTTCATTCTGCTCTGTGTGCTCTTGATGTTTTCTGTTTTTTCTGCTATTATTCTACAACTCCATAAAACATTGTTTATATTTTTGCTTTGTACAGTTCATGTTCATATTGCTTTAAATAAATTCAGAAATTATTATACAAATATCACACACTAATTTTTAAAAAACTATACCTATTTACTTTCTCCGGGTTCTTTATTTTTTTCTTCAGTTTTAGAATTCTATCTGGCATCATTTTTCTTTAGCATGAAAAAGTTTTTGGTATTTATACAGAAAAGGAAAGTAGCACTACTGTCAGCTTTTTCTGCCTGAGAGTATGTTTATTTTGTCCTTAATTTTGGTGAATATTACATCTAATTTTAGGTTTACAACTGCCTCTCCTCACCTAGCACTTTATTGATGCCATTCCCTTTGCTTCTAGCTGCAATTCTTTCTGTTGAGAAGTCAACAATTATTCACATTATTGTTCCACTTTTTGTAATGTGTCCTTGTTCTCCAGCTGCTTGCAGATATGCCTTTGGCCTTTGGTTTTCATAAATTTGATTATGATGTACCTAGAGGCTTGGGCTTTTTAAAAAAATTTTGGATATTTGGCTTCTTAGGATTCACTAAGTCACCTGAGTTTGCAGTGTGATGTTTCTCTTCAGTTTTGGAAAACTGACAACCATTATCTTGTCTAGTAGTTTGTTTTTCCCACTCTTTCTTCCCCCAGTTTTTACTTTGACAGTCCAATTACATATATTGGACTGTTTGCTATTCTTGCTCATATGTCAGATTTTTTTTTCTCATTTCTAATTTTACTTGCTTCTTTTCTCTTTGTTTCTATTTGGATACCTCATGTTCACTGATACTGTCTTCTTCTTTTTCCAGTCTGCTATAAGTTCATGCAATGAATTTATAATTTTTTTAGCAATATCATTTTACATGCAACATTTCTTTCTTTTTATTTTCCTTTAATTTTTTTTTTTTTTTTTTAGACAGAGTTTCACTCTTGTTGCCCAGGCTAGAGTGCAATGGCGTGATCTAGGCTCACTGCAAATTCCATCTCCTCGGTTCAAGTGATTTTCTTGCCTCAGCCTCCTGAGTAGCTGAGATTACATGCACCCACCACCATGCCTGCCTAATTTTGTATTTTCAGTAGAGATGGGATCTCACCATGTTGCCAGGCTGGTCTCGAACTTCTGACCTAGGTGATCCACTCACATGGGCCTCCCATACATGCAACATTTCTATTTAGATCTTCATGCAGTTATCATGTGTTTGCTGAAATTTCCAATTCTTCATGCTTCTTATGCACCATTTTCACTTTATTCTTTAACATTTTTATCGTGGTTATTTTAACTTATCTGATAATTCCAACATTTGTGGTATCTCTAGATTTGCTTCTGCTGACTATTTTCTCTCATGTTTATTGTTCATATATTTTGCTTTTTTGTTAGCTTATAATCTCTCATTTTTTGTGAAACATTTTGTAAAAAAGGATAGTAGAAACTGAAGGAAATAACATTTGCTTATAAGTAGGGGCAGGCACTGTTTTAATCAGGCCACAGGAGCCAAAGTTGGGTCAATATAATGTAGTTGTTTGGGTTTGTGCTTTACTTCAACATTTGCTAAATTTAGTTTTATTCAACCGTCAAATGTTTGGAGAATTGAATCAGGACTCTTCCTTCTCTAGGGCTTGGGTTCAGAGCACTACCAATACTCGAGAGATCTGCCTATACTTCAAAACTGAATCACCGGCTTTTGCAACTGTGGGATATGTCTCTAGTTTACAGCCTGTTTGTCAGTTTTATGGGTCCTGAAGTGTTGTTTTGCCTTTCTGTCATGTCCAATGCATTCAGCACCATGGAAGGTCTCTTTCAGACCTACTCTCTGTCTCCCAGTCTTTATAGGGCTGTGGCTCTATACTCTATAAAGATACAGAACACTTTGAAGATATTTCTCTTTAGCTTTCCTAATTAGCCTTCTGTCTTTAGTAACTGAGAGCCAAATTGTAATGCTGTGTGTGTGTGTGAGTGTGTGTGTCAGTCTCTTTGTGCACAATCTCTTCAACCCCTCTAATTTTTCTTAGATGATGTATTTCTCTGCATTTGCTTCCCTGCTAATAGGGTTTGGCTCTGTGTCTCCACAAAAATCTCATCTTGTAGCTCCCATAATTCCCGCAGGTTCTGGGAGGGACTCGGTGGGAAATGGTTGAGTAATGGGGGCAGGTCTTTACTGTAGTGTTCTCGTGTTAGTGAATAAGACTCATGAGATCCGATGGTTTTAAAAATGGGAGTTTATCTGCACAAGCTCTCTCTTTGCCTGCCACCATTCACATAAGATGTGACTTGTTCCTCTTTGCCTTCTGCCGTAATTGTGAGGCCTCCCCAGCGATGTGTACGATGAGCCCATTAAACCCCCTTTTTTATCAATTGCCCAGTCTTAGGTGTGTCTTTATCAGCAGCATGAAAATGAACTAATATAGTAAATTGGTACCAGTAGAGTGGGTGCTGCTGAAAAGATACCTGAAAATGTGGAAGTGACTTTGCAACTGGGTAACAGGCAGAGGTAGGAACAATTTGGAGGGCTCAGAACAAGACAGAAAAGTGTGGGAAAGATTGGAACTTTCTTTTCTCTCTCTTTCTTTCTTTTTTTTTTTTTTTGAAGTTCTCCTGGATAATATCCTAAAGAGTGTTTTCCAACTGGAACTTTCTAGAGACTTGCTGAATGGCTTTGACGAAAATGGTGATAATGATATAGACAATGAAGTTCAGGCTGAGGTGATCTCATGGTGATGAGGAAGTTGTTGAAAACTGTAGCAAAAGTGACTCTTGTTAAGTTTTAGCAAAGAGCCTGGTAGCACTTTGCCTCTGCTCTAGAGATTTGTGGAACTCTGCATTTGAGAGACATGATTTAGGGTATCTGGTGGAAAAAAATTCCTAAGCAGCAAAGCATTCAAGGGGTGACTTGGGTGCTGTTAAAGGAATTCAGTTTTAAAACAGAAGCAGATCATAAAAGTTTGGAAAATTTGCAGCCTGACAATGCGATAGAAAAGAAAATCCTCTTATTTCATTGAGCAGTGGTTTGTAGTTCTCCTTGAAGAGGTCTTTACGTTCCTTGTTAGTTGTATTCGTAGGTATTTTATTCTCTTTGTAGCAATTGTGAATGGCAGTTCATTCTTGATTTGGCTCTCTTTAAGTCTGTTATTGGTGTATAGGAATGCTTGTGATTTTTGCACACTGATTTTGTATCCTGAGACTTTGCTGAAGTTGCTTATCAGTTTCAGGAGATTTTGGGCTGAGA
>CAUYLG010031712.1:0-10586 GCA_963573385.1 Cacajao melanocephalus | reverse complement strand
CCTCACCCCTACATGCGTGATCTCTCTCCACCCTCACCTCACCCCTACATGCGTGATCTCTCTCCACCCTCACCTCACCCCTACATGCGTGATCTCTCTCCACCCTCACCTCCCTCCACATTCATGATCTCTGTCCATCCTCACCTCACCCCCACATGTGATCTCTCTCCATCCTCACCTCCCCCCACGTGTGATCTCTCTCCACCCTCACCTCCCCCCACATTCATGATCTCTGTCCGTCCTCACCTCACCCCTACGTGTGATCTCTCTCCATCCTCACCTCCCCTCAATGTGTGACACCTCCCACCCCACGTGTGATCTCTCTCCTTCCTCACCTCCTCCCACAAGTGTGATCTCTCTCCATCTGCACCTCTCACCCTACCCAGGCCACATCCACCTGGTGGTAGCCATTCCTCTTAGGCATCACCCTGTATGGTCCTGTCTCCGCAGAGCAGCCAGACAATCTTTCTGCAAGACCTAAATCAGACTCCATGTCTTAATTAAAACCTTTAATGGCTTCCCACCGGACTTAGGGTCCTTCTCCCCGATTATAAAGCCCTGTGATCTGGCCCTGTCTGCATCCCAGCCTCCCCCGGCTCCACCTCTCTGGTTTCATATCATGATCCTCTTCCTTGTCATTTTTTTGATACTAAAACAAAAACAAATACTCCACCTATGTAAAGAGTTGGCTTTCTGAGAAGATAAACAGTCAACAACACTTTACCTGAACTAAGAAAAGACTCAAATAAATAAAATGGGAAATGAAGGAGGAGACCTTACAGCCAACACCACAGAAATAGGAAGGGTCACACGAGCAGTGTGAGCAATGACACTACAGCAACCTGGACGGCTCCAAAGAAATGGATGGATCCCTTGACACACACGACCTGACAAAACAGAATTATGAGGAACAGAAAATACGAACAGAACAAAAGAGTGCAAAGATTGGATTCGTAATTAAAAAAAAAAAAACTTTCCATCAAAGAAAAGCCAGGGAAGGGCCTAATGGCTTTACTGATAAATCCTACAGACATTGAAAGAAGTGACACCCATCTCCTCAAATGCTTTCAAAAAACTGAAGGAGAGAGAATACTTCCTAACTCATCTTATGAGGCCAGAATTATGCTGATACCAAAGCCAGCTAAGGACCCTACGGGAAGAGATGCTCTGCCTGAGATTCCTGAATCGACCACTCCATCCACCGGGAAGGCCCTCACAGGCAGTCCTGAGTGGCTGCTCCTGTGGTGCCAGCTATCCGTCGGTGTCCACCCGCAGGCTCAGACGAGCCCCACACCTGAACCTGCAGTGGCTGCCAATCATCCCCATGCTTCTCTGCCGTAACGTCTGCCTCGGCCTGCCAGGTCCTTACATTTCTGTTTTCGGTGGTCTTGTCCTCACCAGGCATCACTTTCATCTACATGGAAGCCCCTGAGATAAGGGACATAGCCAGGGTTCTCACTGCTGCAGGCCCTGCGATCAGAGGAGTACTGGGCATACAGTAGGTGTACAATTAATGCTGAATGAATAAGTGCATGGTGCACAGTGAGCCTTCAGATACGGGAATGACAGAAAAGGCCATTTGATGCTAATTCCAGGCCTTGCTGGGGTGTCTTATGCATCATGGAGGAGCTTATCCAAGAGCCATGGAGATGCTCCGTGCACCATGCTCTGATGTTGGGTTTTGTAGTTGAGGAGATGACGCTTGCAGCGGGGAAGTTGCATCCGGCTGGGGGCCTGGAGCAGGAGCTTCTTGACCCCGTTGCTGTCAGAGTTCCTGCCTTTCCCTCATTCATAGCTGCCTCCTTCACTGAAAGCCTCATTAATTCCAAACTCTTTGAAACTGCTGCCTCCAGGCACCTCGCTTCTTAGTGTGGAATCGTCCTTTGAATGCGACTATCATTACAAAAAGCAAAACTCCAGTGGCTTTCGAAGCCTCCTGTATAAACTCTCCTTTGCAGAAAGCAGACCTTGGGACGGAGGAGTCAGAGGCCGTTTGCAGCTGCTGTTTGGCCCTCAGTGGGGGAAGGGGAGCTGTAAAATTGTCACGGGCCCACGGAGGCCTTCCCTGGCCCCTTGCCCTGGACTATGACAGAGGCCACGTAAGCAAGTCCACAGGCACCGCCAGCTGAGAAGGGAGGGAAGGTAGTCCAGGTCTGCTAAGCCTGCACAGGCCAGTCTCAGGGTCTCAGAGACTCAGGGCAACCTGCATCTCAGAAATGCATCCTCTCCACAACAGTCTGATGACGATTAATGGCTGCAGATACGTTAATTTAATGTATGTATTCCTTATTGTCACATCTCTGCACTTAGTCTTCAATGCCATGCTCAATATTCCAAGTGAAGTACTCATAGCACATTTCCCACTAAAATCTTCATGTGGGAGGTGTGTGTGTCAGTCATACAGTGCGTGCGGTTGGGTTGGGCATATTGGCTCCTGGGTCCCTAACACAGCTGTGGCCATTCCTGTCTCTTCTTCACAAAGTCATCAGAATGGCTGAAGGCTTAGAGCAAGCACAAAACCTCTTGTGGCCTCCAAATGCAAACAGGGAACAGCTGTAAGGATGTAGAAAGGGAAGGGGTGGAGCAGGTGTCTGGAGCATCTGGCCATCCAGCGCGCCACAGTGGAGAGCCACAAGCCCGGCAAAGACGGAGGACAAACGTGGAGCGTCTCTCGCTTCTACACTAAGCAGTTCAGATTCCATATTTCACTCTGTCCTCTCGACCACTCTTACTGGAAAATGGTATCCTCATCGCATCATGAGACTCACTGAGGCTTCAGGAGCCCAGACACAGTTTCACGGGAGGAAAGGACGAAGCTGGGCTGGAATCTAGGGCTGTGTGCAACCTCGGCTCCCTGTGTTTATAGCGCCAGGCTCTAGCTCAGGGGGAAGGAGAAGCAGCCCTCTCCCGTACTGTCAGGGAAGGCATTCATCACCACACACCACGCAAACAGGCCAGCCACGCCTCTAAAACACAGAGAAAATATTAGAGAAGACAGATGTGTTTGCTTTGAAAATCATGTCAATTTGTACGTTCAGCTAATAACTGGCCTCAGCCACCTGATGCCCATGTTTTCTCTTTTGTTATGGAAAAGGCTGACTTCAGCTTGTTGACCAGTCACAGAATTGTGAAGAGGGCTCCTTGCAATCCTCAGTCAAAGCCGGCATCGCATGGGGAGGGAGGGTGGCCCCGTGACGTGACGGCTCCAGAGCAGATGCCGGGTGGACCCACAGAGGGAGCGTGGTGACGGGGTGCAGGTGCCCACGTGTGGCTGTGGCTCAGTGGCCTGCAAAAACATCCTTAAAATGTATTTCTAAGCGAAGGTGATTGTGAACATTGCATCATCTGCTTCCTTATTTAACCAAGAGTTTCCATTCAAGTCTCTGACGAGTTTTGTCATCTGTTACGTTTCTATCATCCCCTGGCTATCCACATCCTCTATCATTTATGTTCATCAAAGCATCTATTCTTAATCTAAATTGTGACCCCTCCTGTTTACTCACTGACTGCTCTTCTCAGCCGCAGAACATAACTCAGGCCTTCAGCTCTTGCCTGCCCTTCCCCGTCTAGCTCCACGCTTATATCTGGCATGCAGAAGCTGCACAGTAAATCTTCGCTGAATTATTAATTGATTAGTAGTTGCTTGGAAGCTATAACACAATTTCCCAGGGAACTAGTATTGTGATTCTATCCCTACAAGTTCACAAGAGACTATTAAATTTATAATATAACAAATACAGAATGAGCATGGTGAATATAACTTTGAATAATTTTTTCCTTTAATCATAATGAAAAGCTAATAAGCTTTTGCAGGACAGCATGCCTGACTCTGGGTCAGAACTGAGCATATTTATTCATAAAAGCCTCTTTTCCAGGGTTCCAGTGGGAGTCCACTGCCTCTGGAAACGTGGTGGTGAGCAGGCTTTCAAAACTCTTGCTCCTTCTACTAGGGATGCTCAGGCCATCAAACTTCAGATGACCCTCTAAGGGATGCTGTTCTCTCAAGATTCAAGAGCCACCCTTCAACAGAGGACCCTTAGACTGCCCATCAATGTAACGTCACAGAGTTGAAATCTTGCCCTGTCTCCCTTAGACCTGGCTGGACACAGCTTTCACCAATCCAAAGAGTCACCCTCCTTCCCTGACAGCAGCAAGAGGCCATGATCCACAGAAGCGTCACCACTGCCCCTTTGTCGGCAAGAAGCGGTTGCAGAAGACTGACCTTCATCCATTTTCCCCAAAAACTGGGGTCTTGGACTCTTGAGTGGGGAAATGCTACAGCAGGAAGTCAGGCAGACGGGAGAGCCCCCTGGCCAGGAAGTTCAGGCAACTATCGGGTGATGGGCAGGAGGTTGTTAACCGCTCTCTAAAATCACAGGTCACAGCTGGCATCAGGATATACAGTTTCCCAATGGAGAGAAAACACCTGAAACTGGATCAGCAGCTTCCTGATAAGATCTCAGGAGCTGGGGGAGCGGGCTCAAGCATGTGCACTAAGAGGCGAAATGGTGAGTTTCGCTGGTACACGACCTTCCAGGAATATTCAGCTGGTGTGGGAAGAAGGCCTCCAGCAAGCAGGTGTGCAGCTTCAGTAAACCTACTGTGCATGTGGCCCCTCCCAAGGGCTGGCAGGCCACTGTCCAGGGGGACAGCCCATCCCATGGGAAGAATCAGGGGAGAAGAGACGCAAGCCGCTGAAAGCATGCCAGTGGATACAACTGCATGTCAAAGATCAAACCACACACTTAACTCGCTCAAGCTGCCCACTTGGCCCTCTTCCAAGTGGACTTTCTTTTGTTCCTGCTCTAGGCTTTTTAACACACTTTCTCTCCTCCACTAAAACCTGCCCCAGTCTGTGCTTCTGCCTATGCCCCTCAGTCAAAGTCTTTGCTCTGAAGAGTCAAGAACTGAGGTTGCTGCAGACCCATACAGATTTGTCAGGGCTAACCCCCATAAGTCGTGTGCCAGCTCAGGAAAGCAATGCTTCTCTTTCTTTCAGCTGACTGTGTTGTTGCGGAAAACATATTTTTATCTCCAAGATTCAGGCTCAAAAATAATTATTCATAAGGATTCATTCTGATGCTTTGGTTTTCCCCTTGAAATCTACCTGTAAAGGATCATCCAGAATTGAACCTTCAGGGCCAAAGCCTCCAGGCGAGATTCAGTCTTTCCCCCCGCTTCCAGCTCTGCATGGTGCAAATGTGGTGGAGTCTCACCCCAATTCCTGTTGTAAACCAAAAAGTATCTCAAATGGGTCTCAATCAATTTAGAAGTGTTTTTTTGCCAGCGTTAAGCACATGCTCAGGAGAAAAATAACAACACAGAATCACAAAAACAGTCCATGGGGTGTGCCTTTCTCCAAAGATGATGCTGAGGGCGTCGATATTTGAAGGGGAAAGCGGGGCTAGCGGGGAAAGAGGGAGGGTGTGTTCATCCACATGTGGCAAGAGGAAAGGACAGGCAGAACCGTCAACGTGCATTCATCTCCTGCTCTGCAATTCTGCTCTTCCCATGGGACAGGCGGACGTGAAGCAGCCTGTGGAGACGTGCCGCCTTCTGTCTGTGGCTCTCTGCTTAGGAACAAAAGGAAAGGTGGCTGCTTGTGTGGCTCAGCTTCCAGCTTCATTCCTTCCTCAGCAGAGTCAGTAGGGGTCCCGAGCTTGTATTTTCCTTTCAGGATGCCGTAGCCAGAGTGAACGCAATATCAAATGCATTTTCCTTCTACGTAGAGAAAAGGAAAATATACTTTACTACCAAGTTTTTGTCCATTTTTATTTGCACTATTTGAAATGGGTAAACTTTGATGACTTCCTTTGAGGTCACTTTACCCACAAATGCCTCCAACCTGACGTGGACTCCGTTCTCCACCAGCTGCAGTCAGGTGCCTCCTCACCTTGTCCTGCCATGGCCCAGTTCTCGGCTGCTGAGCCCAGGTTAGCAAGATCCCCCAGCTGAACCCATATCCAAGACCTCTCAGCGTCCCTGGCCGTTCGTCCCTGGAGGTCCTTGCTGTGCTCGGCTGAGCCCATGCCTCCACTTTGGTCTTGCAGCCCTGAGGCAGTAGCTGGAATGAACCCTGTCTTGCTGTTTTTAACAAGCCTCTGCTACAAATCACAACAGGCCCTTTTAGGGTCTGGCATTTGAAGAGAGTAATTCCTTTTCAATAAAAAAAATTCTTAAAGACCTTATATAACTGAGAAAAAAAACTTGCAAAGCATCACTCAACAGCAACAAAAAAACAACAATTTAAAGACTGGGATGCAGTTAACGGGGTTTCATCACAATGAAAGTACCAGGCTGAGCACCTGCTGAGAAGGTTGTAATAACTAAAGGAGCCCTTTGCCCTGTCTCCCGAGGCACTCACGTCTGCAGAGCCCCCTCTCCTTTCACTGCTGTGTTCATTCTTTCAGGGCCCTTTCCACCATCCCCGGGTTCCCCTACTGAAGCCCCTGTCCTCTGGCCCACAGCAACCTCTTGAGCCCTGCGTCAGTCTCCCCACCTGACCTCCCCACATGCTGGCCTGTACCCTTCCTGGGTCAGCAGTTTTCTTTCTTTGGTGTGGACACACAGGGTGGTCCCTGCTCCTGCCTGGAATTTGTTTCCTCAGCACAGCCCGGGGTGTCCACTTGCCCACTCTGACCACACCCCCTCCTCTCCACCTGGAAACCCCAGCCTTCACTCTCCCCTCTGGGCTCCACTGTCCCTACAGCCTGCCTTCCCCACCCTCACGACACCTGCTGAGGCCTTCCCATGCCGTTCGCTGCACAGCAGGCTTCTCCCTCCTGTGGGACTTCCACACACATCCTGCCCAGCCATGTCACACTGAGTGGCTGATGCTCTGGTGGGCACCTCCCATCACCTGCTTGGGCCTGTGAGATTGGAGGCTCCCCTGGCTTCCATACCACCCCTTAGGATCCAACCCGGGGCTCCACGTGTGGGCCCTTCAACATGTTTCCAAACACCTGCATGAATTCTAATTTGAAGTTTTTATGCCTAGCACTGCAGATGTCTGAGCCCTCATAAAGTCCTTTCACTTGACCTTAATTACACAAATGGATGTGATTCTACAGGGGAATAAACATAAATTAGCGTATCACAGATGGGATGTTTACTTTTAGTGGAAACTTAGCAAAATCCTTCTGTAGAACGACTTTCCAATTCGCAGGCAAGCGTCTTTTTAGATCAGCTGCCAGCACTGAATACGAGCCAACAGGAACTTCTCGCAAACCACGTTCCTCCTTGACCACCGCCCTCTCTAGCACCTTCCAGAGGGTGAGTTTGTTCTGGCCCTCATCACCAGAATCTGACTCAGTGAACACGGAAATTCATCAAAAATAAATTTAAAATGTCTGTAACAATCCAGGCTGGCTGCGGGTCTCCCTGTGCCCACGGGCCGGGCTGCGGGTTTCCCTGTGCCCACGGGCCGGGCTGTGGGTCTCCCTGTGCTCACGGGCCGGGCTGCGGCCTGGCATTGCTGCTCTTCCCAAAACCACACACAGCAAGTCCCCTCAGCCCCCAGTAGCTTCCTGACCCTATGAAACATTTAAGGCTGCACAAGAACTGCTCAGAAACATAAGTCAGTAAGTTAAGTGAACCTTCCTTCATCCGCTGGAACCTCTGACCCTGTTTCTGATTCTGTCCCCTTGCCCCTGCCATAATAAAAACAACTCCTGGAGTCATCTGAGAATGACAAATTCTCATACACGAGACAGCACAGTGAGTGTCTGTGCAGGAACAGCAGGAATCATGCAGGAATTCTTTCATGAAGGAGTATGTCAGGTCAATTTCCTTAAAAGGAAGTGTGCAAATTTATTGCAATAAAAATTAATACCTGTGAATCATTTCATAGTAAAATATTTTTGGTTTATCCATTAAGTGTGATGTTCCAGTCAAGTTCTTTTCATTGATATAAAACAATTATGTTATTAAACAGACACACCCATCCAGAAGGGAGGGAATTCTCCTTAGACAGAAGCTTTCCAAGCATGGTTATGGGCAGAGGGAGGAGGGCAAATTTGGAACCTAAATTTGGAGGCTATTTTGGTTCAGTGATTGAATCTTGGTGCATTCTTTATAGAAACCGCAATGCCAGGTGTCTATGAAAAGCCAGGGTACAAATGAGAATGGAAAACCAGTCTCTACACCCACTGCTTCTCTTCCAGGAAATAACAAATAAATGTCTAGAAAACAGTCTTTCTATTGGTGGATAAAAGCGTTAGGTCACATCAGCAATAAAGCAGCACCCTGGGATGTAAGGGAGCATCTTCAGCCTGTGTTAGCTCTACTTAGAAAACGGCACTGCAAAAGGCTCTGAAGTGAGCCCATAAGGTAACACTTGTCTGTAAGATTTCTAATGTTCAACAAACTCTGTCACCCAGAAAGCCCAGCTGTTGCTTCCCAAAGGCCAACTAGAAGATGCAGCCTTGTGTGGGGAGTGGGTTGTGGGGAGAAGAGGATAAAGGTCCCCCTCTTCTCTCCACAGTGACACCCTGCGCACCAATCTGTGATGTGACAGAAGCCTCAGGCTCCCCCAGAGAGCTACGTGGCCACAATGTCAACTTCTGATACCTTAGAAAAGAAGGAGAATGCTCATTTCACACAAGGTCAGAACTGAGGGCCGATGTTTATATTCACAGGTAAGGGAAGAGGGATGTTCTAAATACATGCCTGTGTGTTCCGGACCGTACCTGTCACCCAAACGACAGCTACTTCATAAAACACACACAAGGCCAGGTGTGGTGGCTCATGCCTGTAATCCCAGCACTTTGGGAGGCCGAGGCGGGCGGATCACCTGAGGTCAGCAGTTCGAGACCAGCCTAACCAACATGGATAAACCCTGTCTGTACCAAAAATACAAAATTAGCCAGGCGTGGTGGTGTGCACCTGTAATCCCAGCTACTCAGGAGGCTGAGGCAGAAGAATCTTTTGAACACTTGAGGTGGAGGTTGCAGTGAGCCAGGATCGTGCCATTGCACTCTAGCCTGGGCAACAAGAGCAAAAAACTCCGTCTCAACACACACACACACACACACACACACACACACACACACACAAGAGCTTGTAAATTATGAGACAGAACTGAAATAAACAGTAGATTTAAGATACTTTATTTACATATATATGTGACTGTCATAGAAGGCTTTTTTTTGCTGAAATGTTGGTAGAGCTGATGCTTCTAATGAGAGAAAAGTGAGTGAATATGATGAATTATTTGATAGCTATTGGCTCAAAACTTGTGATTTGATAGAACAAGTCAGTGCTAATTCTATGTTCAGTTTTTTTGTTATTGGTTTTGTGACAGTTATGTTAAAGCACATATACAGTTTTAAATTGTGTAAGGCCCCATGAAAGCTGAAGCTGTGTGTGATGTACTTTCTAAACCAAGGTATTTATTTTTTAATATCAACTACCAATTCCGGTTTTTGTTGAAATTTGATATTGTTCCTATCCTTCCTTGAATCAGTCCATTTTTATGCAAATAAATCACATTTCAAATATTTTATATTTTTAGGTCATATTTTAGTAAGTGAATTCAAAATATATCTAACAACTGTTTTGTAAAAAGACTCTAACTGGGTGTGAAACTTTGGTTTCAATGATTTATGAGGCAGATAAAAAAGTTTTATCAAGGCCACACATGATTGTTTCTGGCAATAAAATTATCGGAACCTCAGAAACATTCATTTTTAATAAGCTCTCTCCAAAGTGTAAACTTCTTTAGAAAGCATTCATTCTCTCCTCCATTTTTAGAATGTTGCTTTTATTCTGAGAGGCAGATTGTTTATTTAAAAATACTTGATAACTTATATATTAATTTTAACAACAACAAAAGTCTTGGTTATCTTTAGTTTCAATAATTTAATTATTTTGCCACAAAGTGGCTGTGAACCAATGTGACATACAGAAGATTCTCATGGTAGATGCTTTATTATTGTAAAGGACTACAGGAGGCTATCATCCTTTAGAAGTCTTTTTAGAAATATAAAACATATTACCTCTATAATGCTATCACCTTCCACAAAATTTTTGTGTGTTTCTTATATGTTTTTGCTACAATAGCTTGTCTATGAAAGATGCTGTATTTCAAATTCATATGTGGTGAATATATATATACATATATATATTCCAATCAAAATAGCCCATTAGACCAAGGTCATTCTTACACAGTTCCCATAATGCATCATCTTTATTTAAAAGGTTATTTTCCATTGAGGATAGTTTTTTATTTCTTTTCCTTTTTTCAGCTAAGGCATTACCTCTTTGCTTCATAGGTTAATAAAAAATAGTCTGTACACAATAAAAAATGGTAAAGGGGATATCACCACGACCCCACAGAAATACAAACTACCATCAGAGAATACTAGAAACAGCTCTGTGCAAATAAACTAGAAAATCTAGAATAAATGGATACATTCTTGGACACATACACCCTCCCGAGATTAAATCAGGAAGAAGTCAAATCCCTGAATAGACCAATAACAAGTTCTGAAATTGAGGCAGTAATTAATAGCCTACCAACCAAAAAGGCCCAGGATCACATGGATTCACAGCCAAATTCTACCAGAGGTACAAAGTGGAGCTGAGAC
>CAUYLG010031710.1:0-19175 GCA_963573385.1 Cacajao melanocephalus | reverse complement strand
ATTTTATTTAAACCTGTGAAATGCTATGCAATTGCTGAGGAGTGATTTAC
This sequence comes from Cacajao melanocephalus, assembly GCA_963573385.1. Taxonomy (NCBI): domain Eukaryota; kingdom Metazoa; phylum Chordata; class Mammalia; order Primates; family Pitheciidae; genus Cacajao; species Cacajao melanocephalus. Next base: position 19,125 of record CAUYLG010031710.1, on the reverse strand, counting down.
TTCCAATTATGTGGTCAATTTTAAAATAGGTGTAATGTGATACTGAGAAAAATGTATGTTTTGTGGATTTAGGGTGGAGAGATCTGTAAATATTTGTTAAGTTTACTTGTTCCACGTCTGAGTTCAAGTCCTGGATATCCTTGTTAATTTTCTATCTCGTTGATCTGTCTAATAACATCATTTATCATTTTATCGTAATCCTTAGATTCCTTGGATTAGGATTTGATTTTTTCCTGAATCTCAGTGATTTTTCTTCCTATCCATATTCCGTATTCTATTTCTGTTTTTATTTTTTTTTTCTTCCAGCCATTTCAACCCTGTTAAGAACCCTTGCTGGGGAACTAGTGCATTCATTTAGAGGAAAGAAACCACTATGGCTTTTTCAATTGCCAGAGTTCTTTTGCTGGTTCTCTCTCATCTATGTGGGCTGTTGTTCTTTTACCTGTGATGTAATTTGAATACAGCCAGTAGACTTATTTTCTTGATGTTTTCAGATGGCCAAGGCTTTGTGTAGGGTCTTTAATTTTAGCTGAATTCTTGTCCTTGTTTTCACAGGGGCTATATTAGGAAAGTGTTTTTGGTGTTGAAGTTTTAATTTGTGATCCGATAGGTGGTGCTTATGTGTAATGCAAGTAGGTAGCCTCTTGCTTATCCACGTGGCTCCTCTGTTTTTCCTTATTATTTCAGCCATTCTCCCTCTCAGTGCTCTGAAAATGTGGAATTCTCTTCCTCTTGAGTGCTGGCTGCAGATGTTGGCTTGGCACTCCAAGGCAGCACACCACAGCTCTGAAAGCAAGCTTAGGATTTATGTTTCTTCTTCAGCTTTGAGGTGGTAGGGGAAGGGACCTTAGCAATTGTTGTGGCACTGAGCCTTTCTCTTGTCTCTGGAAGCTTCACATAACAGGGATGCAGAGCTGCTATCAATCAGGGCAATCAACCTGGAATGGGGCAGCTGTTCTGTGAGCCCAAACCAGGGAGCCCTGACTGGTAATGAGCAGGGTTTTGGGTGGGTCACAGGGGAGACAGACTGGCCTCTTATTCTTAAGTCAACTGCAGCTTTCTGGAGGTGCTATTAACCTACCCAGGGTCTTTGACCTTTCTCTATTCCGAGGGCAGCAAGGACAGTACAACTGCAGTGGCAGTGGGAAAGAGGCTTTCAGTTGCCTCTGGGGGCTCCACCTCAGAGAAACATGGAGTTGCTGCTACAGTGAATGTTCATCCAAGGGTTGTGGTGGCTGCAGTGCTGGCCTGAGCTGAGGGCTCTGCTTGTTGAGGAGCAGGGGTTCAGTGGCTTACAAGGAAGGGGGACTGAGTTCCTCTCTATACGGTGACGGTGGGTATGTGGGTGAGGTCTTCAGGATTTTTATTTCCTCACCTGACCAATGGCAGCAGGGGCAGAATCACTGCTGTGGAAGTGACAGAGAGGCTGTCAGTTACCTATGGGAGCCCTTTCCCAGGGAAACTCAGAGACAGTCACTTCCCATGCTTGTGCTCAGCCATGGGTGAGATGGCTGATCTGTATTACAGAGCCAGGGGCCCTGTCTATTGATGAGTGGGAGATGGGGGCTCACAGAGAAGAGGGAATGGATTTGTTTCTGTGTGGTGACTACAGTGTGCTGCATGTGTCAAATTAGTGACTAGTCCCCTTGGTTCCTTCCATGGCCAAATGGCATCAGGGTGGTACTACTGCAAGTGTAGTGGTGAAATGGTTGTGGGTTTTACCTGGGATTTCCTCCTCAGAGAACTGCAGAGCCACCTCCAAAGTAAGTGTTCAGGTAAGGGCAGGGTAATTGCGTTCTTCATTGTGGTAAACATGCCTACCTTGCTTTTAGCAGTTCAGTGCTGCCGCTTGCCTCCTGCCACACTGCTATCCAATTACTTCCATTGCATAAAGGTTTCCCAATTCAGTTACTGCACTATCCTCTTTAAGGTCTTGCCTACAGGGAAGCATGACCCAAATTCTTCAGGGATCCTGGGACTTCCTGTAATCAATTTATTTTTCTCAGTTTTGTTGAAAGGTACATCTCCTGGACCTTTGCAGTGTGAATAGTTAGGTCTTAAATGACAAATCTACTCTAATATACCAGACTCTCTAAGCCTTTAAATACTTTTCTCTACATTGAGCCGAAGCAAGTGGACAATTTACAATTCACTTAATTTGGACCTCCTTTGGGTTCATATTTTGGGCAACCAGCCAAAAAACACAAAATCATATCACAATAGAATGAAACTAGAAAAAGTAACTGAAAGATAGCTAGGACATTTTTTTAAAATTAGAAATTAAACAATAAACTTCTAAATAGCAGATGGGTCAAAGGAGAAGTCTCCAGGGAAATTTTAAAAAATATTTTGAACGGAGTGAAAATGAAAGCACAACTTACTAAAATAGGTGACATTCAGTGATTGTAGAATTTACACAAAACTTATAGCATCGAATTCATATATTGGAAAAAGGCAAAATCTAAAATGAATGGTAGAAGCTTCTTTTTTAGGATACTGTAGAAAGAAAAACAACATAAACTGAAAGCAAAGAGAAGAAAAAAATAAAATTTAGAGTAGAATTCAATGAAATTGAAATAGGAAAACAATAAAGAAAAATAATAAAATAAAAAGCTGGTTCTTTCAGAAGGTCAATAAAATTGATAAACCTCTAGCTAGGCTAATGAAGAAAAAATAGAGGAAATACAAATTAGCATTAATCTCTGAAATGATAAAGGGTCCATCATTACTGACTCCAATGAATATTAAAAGGGTAACAAATGTAAAGTACCAGTAACTGTACACTTAAAATTTTGACAATTTAGATTAAATTTTAAAAATTTCTTGAAAGACACAATCTACACAGCTAGGACAAAAGGAAAAAGATAATCTATATATTTCTGTATATGTTTAAAAAATTACATCACTAATTAATAATTCTCTAAAACAGAAAGCACCAGATCAGATGAGTTTACTCTAGAATTCTACTAACCATTTAAAGAAGAAGTTGTACGAATTCCCTACAATCTTGTACAGAAGATGGAAATTGAGGGGACACTTCCTAACTCATTCTGAGTCCAGAATAAAACCAGATAAAAACACTACGAGAGAGAAAAACTACAGATCAGTGTCTCTCATGAACATAGGCAGAGAAATCCTCAACAAAATACTGGCTAATCAAATTCAGCAATGTATAAAAATTTATACACTATGTCTATGTGGGATTTATTCTAGATATTCATGCTAGTTCAACATTTAAATCAGTTCATCTAGTCCATCACATAAACATGCTAAAAGATTACATGATCATATCAATAGTTGCAAAAAAGCATATGATAAAATCAAAAAACTATTAATAATAAAAACTTTTCAAAAATCAGGAATAGAGGGGAACTTTCCATATTGATAAAGGATATCTACACAAAGCCTATAGTGAAGATCATACTTAATGATGATATTGTGAACAAAGCAAGTCTGTCCCTTGTCAGCATTCCTAGTCACAATTTTACTGGAAGTCCTAGCTGATTCAGCAAATAAAAAAAGAAAATACAAGGTATACAAATTGGGAAGAAAAAGACACTATGGCACATATATACCTATGTAACAAACCTGCACATTCTGCACGTGTACCCCAGAACTTAAAGTATAATAATAATAAATAATTAAAAAAGAAATTTCAAGGCCAGGCGCAGTGGCTCACACCTATAATTCCAGCACTTTTGGAGGGTGAGGCTGGCAGATCACTTGAAGTCAGAAGTTTGAGACCAACCTGGCCAACACGGTGAAACCCTGTCTCTACTAAAAATAAAAAAAATTGGCCAGCCATGGTGGCATGCACCTGTGATCCCAGGTACTTGGGAGGCTGAGGCAGAAGAATCGCTTGAACCTGGGAGGCAGAGGTTGCAGGGAGCTGAGATTGTGCCATTGCACTTCAGCCTGTGCGACATATCAAAACAAACAAACAAAAAACATTTAATTATACTTAGAAGGTGCTCTAATGCCCTTTGAATGCCTAAATTCCACTGTTAAAGCAATAGAAACGGTTTTCATATCTCCTTTTTTGTTTCTCCTACACTGAAAGTCAAGACTGAAAAACACCTTAGCACTTTATCCAAATTTTATGGATGGAATGGAGGCTCAGAGAAGGCAAGCTACTTTCCCCATATCACACAGCCACCCAGTGGCAGAACCAAGACCCCAACCCAGGCTATAGTAGGTTGCAGTATTGTTCAGAATATTTGCTGCCCCTCCAAAGAGGAAGCTTACACAACTCCTACAGGAATAAGCTGGGTCCTTGCGCCTTGTGGTGGCCCTCCCTGTGAAGTAGGGCATATACCACCAACACTACCCACACTGTAGAACTCAGGAGTGGCCAGGCGATTTGTTTTGCCCATGAAATGTGGGTGAAATCAGCATGTATCACTTCTGGTTGCCATGTCTGACTACCCTCTACCACAAAACGTGATGTTCCTGGCAGAGACTGCTCTGTTCTGCTGAGTCGCAGAGTGAAGAGGATAAGCACACCTGTGATGGACGTATCACGTGAGCAAGAAATAAGCCAGTGAGGTCGGGGGTCTTTTGTTACTGCAGCATAACTGAGTCCACCCTGACCAGTCCTGAGGCTTTACAACCCAGGCACTGCTCTTTCTCACTGGGATGGCCTTTCCAGCAGTGTTGTATGGAATTTAACAGCACATATTTTATTTTTATTTTATTTATTTCTGTAGTGATGAGGTCTCACTATGCTGCCCAGGCTGGTCTCATACTCTTGGAGGAGCACACTTTTTAGAATCAACCTGCCTAGATTTAAATCTCACGAGTGGCTGACCTTGGTCAAGTTACTTTCTCAATGCCTCAGCCTCCTCATCAGTAAATATAAGGATAACACTCTTACTGTGTCAGTCTATTCAGGTTGATATAACAAAATAGCTCAGACTTGGTCATTTATACACAACAGAAATTTATTGCTCACAGTTTTGGAGGCTGGGAAGTCCATGGTCAAGGTGTAATATTGGGTTCAGCGGTTCAGGGTGCCCTCAGCTCCCCTGAGAGAATGTTTCTCCAGGTTCTTGATCTCCTGCCCTCTCAAGAATGAGAAAGGGGACCACGGCACAGTACGCAGTAAATGCCAGACTCAAAAGTGTTTGTGGAAGGTGATTTATTTAGAGAGAAAGAGAAACAGGAGAAGGAGAGAGAAATAAACAGCTAACTCTCACGCTGAGTGAGAGAATCCAGAAAGATGGAATCCAGGAGAGGAAAGCAGCTTCCACATTGAGTGGAAGGGAATAGAGAGAGATGGAGTTTAGGAGGGGAAGACAGGCTTCCACGAAGGGAGTGTTCGTGGAAGGGGATCCAAATAGGGAGTCCCAAGGGGTGTGGAAGAAGGGGACTTTTAACCTGGGAGGAACCCCCACCTTCTCTAAGACCCCAGGCCAATGAAAGGAGTTCCTTAGAACTTCTGCTGGAGTGATTCACTCTTAGTTTCTTCCCGCGCCCGTGAAATTCAAACATAAACCATTAAACCTCCAGATGGAGAGAGATGGGAGGGGGGCATGGTGCTAGGAAGTTCTTGCCCTTAAAACTACGCCCCTTGTGGACCGGGAAAAAAAGAACACCTTCCCTCAAAGGTGCCAAATATTTGGTGTTGGGTGAGGGCCTAGTCCCCATAGATGATGCCTCCTATGTCTCCTCACATGGAGGAAGGGGTGAGCAAGCTTCCCAAGCCTCTTTTATAAGAGAGCAATCCTATTCATGAGGGCTCCACACTGATGACTTAATTAATCACCTCCTAAAGGCCCTACCACAATACTATCACATTGAGGATTATGTTTCCACATGTGGATTTTGGGGGGACACAAATGTTCAGATCATAGCAGGTACCTACCCCACAGGGATATGGTGAGGATTTAATGACCTAAGTCTGTGCTTTGAAGAATTTGGCTAAAGGGCTACTATTATTCCACAGTCTTCCCTTAGCTGACATGCCAGTGACAGCGAGGGGCTGGGGTGAGAGAGGGGTTTGCTGAGATAGTTTTGTGTCCTGTACATGCAAACAGCCAAACCCTCAGAAGTCACTCTCCCCCATGGGTGATGCTGATGACCATCACTGTCCCTGCAACAGGCCAATGGGAAAGGACAGGAGGGGCTCTGTTGTGAAGGGGTTGGGAGCAGGGCCCGTGGAGTCAGACTGGTTAGGGTTCAAGTCCTATCTCTGTCTCTTCTTTCCTGGGCATCTGTAGATAAGTTACAAACCTCAGTGAGCCTCCATTCCCATCTTACGGGGTGAAGTGAGGATTCAGTGAAATAATTCATGGAAAAAAACACTTGTCACAGGGCCTGGCACACTGCAAGTTCTCAATAGACATCAGGATCAATGTCAGTGTTCTTCTGCCAGAGTAAACCAAAGCAAGTGTGGGCAGAACAGGAGTCGTAGGAGGTGATTTGTCTCTCAAGGCATCTGAAGGAGCAGCAGGGATCACTGCAGCCTATCCCCTGTCCTCATGAAAACATCACCTCTTGAAATTACAGACTGATTATCCGGGCCTGGTGTTGAGTTGGTAGAAAATAAAGCATCCCTCCGTGACAACTGGTATGGATTCCCGTGGCCAGCATAGACTGTCTAGTCTGTTTGCCATATTGGGGAAGTTATTGGGTGTCCACAAAGGTGATGCCCGCACCCAGCTGGGAGCAGCTGCTCCGGACCCTGTGGATGTGGTTTTAATGACCTTGGATCAGGGTCACACGCCATGGGGGAAAGCTGAGATCAGGCAAAGATACACTGTGTCCCTTCACAGAGAGATCCACACTTGGCCTGGAGCTACCCATGGAAGGAACCCCCTGGCTCACATCCTTCTCAGCCACATGTCTTAGTGCACCCTCTGCTGAGGACAGGATCCATTGCTGCCAAGCTGCTGGGCCAGGGCTTTCACGCACTTGCCAGCCTGCAAACTCTACCTGAGGTCAGGTGTGATCGCTTCCCCACTGGTTGGGCAGGCCCCTGCCCAGGCCTGGCCAGAGGAGGGCTGGAGAATAATCAGTTGGAGGTGAACCTCACATGCCCAGCCCTTGAATTGCTGACTGTGGGCTTGTTGGCCAGAAATCCAGATTAAGCTCTTAACGAGCACACACACCTGGGGGGGGGTGTCCGCCAGGGTCCACGGCTGTGTTTGAATGAGTTCATTAGAGGCTGTCATTCACAGCTGCAACAAGTGTTTCCCGAGTGCTCCCAGGTGCCAGGCACTGCTTCCTCCACATCTGGGGGGCAAGTATGTGACCAACACTCAGAAGGGGAGTAGAGTGGAGGGCGTCATCTGGAAGCTTTGCTGACCACACCACCCTGAGCTGTATTTAGAGCTTAGCCTGGTGCCTCAAAAGCAGGCCCAGGGAACCTCATGGGGCCTTCATTCCTGACAGATGAGAAACAGCCAGAACTGCCGGCATGCCCCTTGGTGACTACTGCACAAGAGCTTGCCTGATAGTCTATACATTTTTTTCTCAAATGTCATCATGAATTAGCAGCGCTCACTCCTGGGGCTGCTAGGAATACATCTTTACTGCTTCCATCTGAACCAGCCTTGAGGTTAGAGAGAAAGCCTTTTATTTGGTAAGCAACTGTGAGGGTTCATTACTGAGTCAAGGGAGAAGGCAATGAGTGTCTATGAGAGGAAATACTACAGAAATCAGAGTATCTTCAGTGAAATAATTGCAAGGTGACACTTCAGGGCAATTTCCTACTGCATTTCAATGACCAATAAAGAAGATATAAAAATGTCATTTACAGAGAAACTCCACCATTTTGTTTTCCTGGTTATTCTAATAGATCAACTGAAACATATGATTAAAATAAAATTTTTTTGGCCAAACATTGTAATCAGTCTTTCGCACTACAGATCTGTATAGTTAGCTGCTTGTCACCCAGTCAAGATGGAAGTGAGTGGGCTTAAACGGGAAGAAAATTCTACTCTTTTTCCAGCTGATAACAGGCAAAAAAACCTTGCAAACTCCATCTTAAGGCATTTTCCCATTCTGTTTATTGTGACTGGCTTCTAACTGAAAGTTACAATATTTTCATTCTCAGGCACTGGGGTGGTTTTGGTGAAAACACATGAGGGACCCTTGGGATTTCAGCAGGTTAAGGGCAGTTTGTTAATTCATTAGCTTTGTCTGCCTCGGTTCACCACCCAGAACCAACCCCAAGCCCACCAAGTGGGGTGAGGTGGCATGAGGTGAGGTGGCACAGGCTGAGTAGGGTAGTGGGGACAACTTTGGCCCCAGCTCACTCCGTCAGTGGGAGGGGCTGGAGACCAGGGCTTTGGAGAGAACAGCTCCTCCTCCTGAAGACTCCTCCTACTCATCTTACAGAGCCTCTTCCTTCTCTAGAATCTGCCTCCAGGACCCCTGCAATATCTTCTGCTGCTAGTAACATCGCAAATGCAGAATCTAGCTTCTCTGTAAGGATTTTAGGCTTGTCAAACTCAATCAACTAATAGTAGGAGAAGAAGAACTGAAATTGTCAGAAAATATATACCCACTGTAAAGCTCAAACCACTGAACTCTCTGGGGAGGTGAAGCCAAAAGGGCTTCCTGTACCTTCCCATTTTCCAGGATGTGATCGCAGCTGAGAACCGAGTTGAGGCAGTGGGTGATGGTCAGCACCTTGCAGCCTTTGAAGGCATCTTTGATGGTGTTCTGAACCAGGGTGTCAGTCTTGGAGTCCATGAAGGCGATGGCTTCATCAAAGAGAATGATCTGTCGAGGAGGGAACATTGTAAAGGTCATACTAAGCCAAAGGCACACTGAGAGGGAAATTTATAGCCTTGGCTCTATTTACTTTAAAAAAAAAGGAAGAAGAAAAAGAAGACCACAAAATGAAAAGTAATTAGCTAAACATCCATCTCAAAAAAATGAGAAAATGAAGAGTGAAATAAAAGTCACATCACATCACTTCCATCTTCCCAGAGGAACTTGGTAGAGGGAAAAGTTGTATATGCTTTACTCCTCTTTTTAAGTGGTTTATTCTAACCCTACAAACTGTAGAGAGACACACTGCACAGGCTTTATCTACTGTGCTAACCTGAGTTGGCATGAGGTACAACAGCACTTACATTCATTCCCTATATTGCTGCCATACCAAATGATCACAAACGGAGAGACTCAACGTAAATTTATCTTCTAGTTCCAGAAGTCAGAAATCCTAGTATCAAGGTCTTGTCAGGGCTGCATTCTTTCTATTTCCTTGCCCTCTCCAATTTCTAGGCCACCAGCATTGCTTGGCCCACAGCCCCTCCTGGGATCACAGCTCCTTCTCCGTCTTTGACCCTTCTGCCTCCTCCTGGGAAAGACCCATGTGAATATGCTAGGCCCACCCAGATCTAAAATCATCTCCCAATCTCATGATCCTTACTCACAACTGCAGAGTCCCTTTTGCCAAGTGTTAATATATTAAAAGGCTCGGAGGAACATATTCAGAGGTTCCAAAAATCAGGACATTAACATCTTTGGGGCAGATTTGATTTAGCAAATCAGAGCATTTGAACTTAACCCTGATTCTGCTTGACCGGCTAAGTTACTTAACTTCCCCAAGGCTCTGTTCCCTCAGAGGTGAAAGGGGGCTATTCCTTATTGATCAGCTGGAAATGGAGACAACACTTTAACCACTTAGCAGTGTGCAGTGCCATGGCAGGCATTGGATCCATGCCGGTCCCTCTCCCCTGACAGTAGCACGTCTAGAGAATACACACAGTGGGTCACACCTTTGATGAGGCTTCAGAGAATAGCATTACTAGAGCAACAGCAATCCCTTCCCTGAAATCAGTAAGTAAAGGTGGCTAAGTCACAAAGAAAAATATGTATAAATTCTACAGTTCCCATATCCTAGCATTCTGATGGCCCTCTTGAGCATCCTGTGGACAGTGTATCCAGATTCAGTATTGTTCAGAGACAATGAGAGAAAGTTGAGAGACAGATTTTTCAAACTCAAACCACTTAGGCGAGCAGAGTGAAAACCTAAGCAAGACCTCCCCAGGGGAAGCCTGGGAGAGGAAGGTGCTCTTGCGGTAAATGCTGTTACTTTTCAATTTTTACCCCTCACAATTTGTCTTAAGAAAAAGTGATCGGTTTTTAAATGGCTCAATTGCTCTCTCTTTGCTGAAAGACAAACACGTGGCACCACTTCCTGGATTGAGTGGCGCTGCAGGAAATATCCAAAATTTGACCAATCCATTTCCCGTGTTTTCTTACCTTTGAATTATGAAGAAGAGCTCAGGCCACACAAAGCAGATAAAACACAGAAAATGCCACATTTGTGCTGATGATCTATAAAATTGTCCTACGCTGTCTGTATTGATTGCCCCCTTCTCTTGCATTCATCTGCTTGCTTTATTTTACTGTGGCAAAGAAAGTGCAAAACAACAATCATTTCAATATTGCAAACAGGCACCAGGGAAAGACCAGGGAGTAGGCGGACATTAATAATTTAAAATCACAGTATGACTCGTAGAACCCCATAGACAATTCACCAAAAGAACAAATGATGCACATGCAGTTCCAGAGAGCACAAAAACAAGTGGAAATGGCTTCCTGGATTGCTATTTCCATGGACAAAATAGAGATGGGATGGAAAGTTTTCTGGACATTAAGGAAGGGTAAGACGGGGTCTGACTTATCCAGAGCGACAAGCCAAAGTGGCGTTGGAAGATGCTCACATTGGTACCAAGTCCCGGAAAAACATCCCTTTGGGCTGCAGAGGTGGCCATGTTCACCTAATGACCCCAGCTGCGGCTGCAGCTCTCCTAGGACAGGGTCCCCTCTCACAGATGGTTCAGTCCTCTCCAACTAGCCATACTTGCCATTCCCAGAATATTCCACACCCTCCCATTTTCTGTGGCTTGTCTGTTCTGATAAGCAAAGGAGGCCATTGGTAAAAGAGCAGGGCTGTCCATCTGCTCTAGAATCAGACAGGCTTGCCTTCAGGTCTCCATCCTGCTACTCACTAGCCTGGGCACGTTACTTCTCTGAGCTTTAATTTCTTTATCTCTAAAATTAGGGGTGAGAGTGAGTACCAATCTCAGAGCACTGTAGAAGGATCAAGTGAGATAATACATGTAGCCCTCTTGACCGGATCATTGTAGAGCCCTACTGTTGCTTTTAATAGGAAAGAGTAACTAAGGATTATGTTCTAATGACTTCTGTGGTATCCACACATAAACCTAGCCAAGTGCTGGCCTTGGTGCTTGTCAAATTTAAACCTAGGCCAGGAATCTAGGGCAGTGGTGCTGGGAAAGAAACTCCTCCTCAACAGCCCCAGAGACCTACTGTGTCTCTCATGAACAATCTCTCCAGAACCTTCCAGAGTATCTCAGTGTGACTCTCAAAGGGATCCAAGTTGTACCTGCAATGAAGGAGAGGAGAGGAGTGGGAGCCAGATTTCCAAAGACGAGAGGATGGATGGGGAGCAGGTTTTCTGCAGCATGTGGAGGAAGGTAGGAGGTGGCATGTGATAACCTCCTGCTCTAAGAATAGTGCTCAGTCCAGGACAATAGTCCATAAAATATGGGCCTCAGGCCACAAGACAAAGGGCCCACAACTCTGCAATAGAGCAGAGACCACTAAGGCAGGCAATGACAGGTGGAACCCCACCGAGAGCTAGCACTGAGCACTGTGCTCAGAAAGACACACCTGGGCCTCTCAGCAGCCCTGAGTAGCAGAGTGGGTTTGAACTGATATCAATTCTTGGCAAAGAGAGAGGGAGAGTTAGCAACCCAAATCTGCCACTCCATGCATCGGCAACTCCCAGGGCCTCACAGGGTGCTGAGCAGCTCAAATGTAGAATGTAAATCTGCTGTTTCAAGAGGCAGAATGCATTTTTCAAACAATGAACTTTAAATACAGTAAATACAGTTCTCCTACTTCATCTGGTGCTCTACGGGAGAAATGTCCCTCTCATTACCCCCCACTGCACTGGCTAACGGAAAAACTGGCTTTCCCCTTGTGCCTTGATGTCAGATCTGGAGCCCCACAGAAGTTGCAGCCCTACTGTTCTTGTGCTTGAAATAGCTCCTGTTCACTTCATTGTGGAAATAAATGAATGCACTTCACAATGGATAGCCATATACATGGGGTAACTATTTATTTTATTGTGCAAACTGGGACACTTTTCAGAGTGCCCTTTGCTAAACCTGATGGGATACTGGGACACAGGCATAAACTCGGTCTGTCCAGAGCCACCGGGATGTCTGCTCAGTGTATGAATGAGTATAGAAGCATCTTGTTCATTAATAATGTGTTTATGAAACACAAGAAATGCTCAGAGCCCTGGGCCCTGACTCCTCCCAAGGGTGGATGCAGAAACAGGAACGAGCAGTGCTTGTGAGCCCTCTGGGATGCTGCTTCCCTCAGATAGAACAGCTCCAGGCCAGGCATGCCCTGGGGACATCACAAAGTTCTTGGTCAGTCTACTTTCACTCTCCAAAAATAGGAATGCACAATGATCAAAAACAGCTACCTTGCGGTGCCTAAAAACAGGACAGGATCCTGTGGGATCACGGTCAGCTTGATTCTGAGGTCCTCCACACTGACAGTACAGATATCCACCTCATCAGTGAATACTGTGCCACTGGCTGGCTCCACCAGACAAAACAAGGCCATTCCTAACGATGGCTTTCCTGGGAACCATAAAAGAAAGAACAACAAATCAAACATCAGTTTGTGCTTCCATCATATCCAAGCATTTAATTAGTGGGATTTTTAATGTGATGCAAATGGCTCCATAAGGATGATGGTGTAGACAGAAAGTGTCCTCACCGGGGTGGGGGTGGAGGGATGGGCTGCCCCGACAGTTAACCTGCCCATCCTTGCAGGGGCCCTTAGTGCACAACTCATCTCTGGGGCCCTTTTGCACTAGAATGATTGTCATTTAATTAATTCAAAAACTGATGTGTTTGCTTCCATCTCTACACACCCATTCAACCTGAAATCCTAATTTACAGTAAAGAGATTTGAGGAAAATAACAGCCAATCTGATACACATACACATCACTCTTTGGTGTGGCTTAACTAGGATGTCCAGTGGAAATCCAAAGAAAACAACATGAAAGAAATAAAAGCAGAGCTTGTCCTCACTGGAACCTGTTCTTCTAACAATCCTGACTATCTGCCCACTTTGTCTGTTCAAGTTCAGGCTGTCAAGAACAAGGGGGTGTTGTCTCTGCATCTCATCTGATAGTCTTTAAATGTAATCTCCCCATGCTGGGCCAGTCCTTGGAACAGGTCTCCACTTTGAGGGGATGAGTGCATTCAGGAACACAGGTCTGACAAGGAGAATAACCAGTGACCAGGGAAGAGCCATTTTTTAAATTCATTTATTTAACTAATTCATTTGTTGATTCACAAGATTTCAGGTACTGTTATTTGTGGTGATGAAATAGACAAATAATGATCCTTAATTCAAGAAACTCACATTCCAGTGGGGATGTCAGATAATAAACAAGTAAAAAAATTAAAAATAAAGATAATAAAACAGAGTATTGCAATAGGATACAGAATATGATTTATGTGCTGGGCAAGGGGGAAAGGAGGAGTAAAAGTACTTGAGGTTTGAGGAAGGCACCCATGTGACATTGGAGCTGAAGGCTAGAGTGCTGTGAAGATGCCATCTATGAGAGGATCAAGTCCAGAGACCTCAAGGTTGGAGGTGCACCTAGTGCAAAGGCCCTGGGGCCAGAATGAGCTTGGGAAATTTGAGGACTGGAAAGAAAAGTCACGTGGCTGGAGGTTAGTGAATAGAGGGATGGATGACTTAGAGAATACAGAAGGCAGAGCTCTTACTGGGCCTGTGGGCCTGGGAAAATGTCAGAAGTGTAGCTTTGAAGCTATGTGACAAGGCCAGACAGAGCCTTGAGATTTGCAGAACTCAATCAGATATAAGTTCAAGATCTGCAAGAATCATCATCACGCTAGAAGTAGAAAGATGATAAGAATGCAGGATGTCAAGTTCAGAGGTCTTTAGTTATGTCCATGTAAACAGCTGGAAATAGGGATCCCGTGTGCCCCATCAGGGTGGCTCACCAGCCCAAATCTCTAGTCAAGAAGCCACCTCGTTTACTGAGAAAATAACTGTATTGTTAAGAACTGAGTATTTTTAACCCCTGGAAGAGTTAGAAATAAGAATAAAAATATTTAAGAGAAATGAAACTGCAACAGTAATATTTTTACTTTAAGAAATCTGCATGCTTGGTATTTCAAGTATTCCCAATATTAATAGAATTTGGGCTTCTGATTCTAATTTAAAATGTATAATTGAATAATTGATTTAAACATGATTTTAAGTTAAAAGTTTATGTTTATGCCATTGGTACTGTCATGAGAACTTAAAGCTTACTATATTTATGGGGGAAGGATCCAAGATGGCCAATTAGGAGCAGCTCAGGATTGCAGCTCCCAGTGAAAGCACAGAGGATGAGTGGACGCCGCATTTCCAGATGGATTTTAATTGCCCACAGACCAGGAGATTTCCAGGTGAAGGAGCCCCACAGGTCACCAGTGCAGCTATTTTGCCGGCGCCCCGGTGCGGTGGTTCTCCATACAAAATAAACTGGTCTGGGTGCCCTTTTAGCTGGCGAGTAGAGCTGCAGGAAAGCAGAGTCACCCATTCATCTGATTAAAAAGGGGGCTGAATCAGGGAGCCAGGCCAGGAGATTCCTGGGCAAAAAAGCACCACAAATCTCAATGCCACTGCTTCAGCTGGCACAGTGGGTCACCACACGGGAAACCACACAGCACCCGGCGCCTTTTAAACAGGCAACTGTACCACCGGGGAGAAAGTCGACCGTTCAACTAAAAAAAAAAAAAAAAAAAAGGCTCTGAGTCAGGGAGCCAGGTGATCAGGCTCGGCTGGTCCCACTCCCACAAAAAAAAACCCAGCAATTGGAAACGCTGTGGGTTGAAAGTTTCACAGCAAGCACAGCTGAACCCGGGATGGTCCAGTTCTGTGTGGGAGGGACGTCCGCCATTACCGAGGCACTTCACCACTACGGAGGTAGTCCGCCATTGCTGAGGCAGCCTGCCATTGCTGAGGCAACCAGCCATCACAGAGAGATTCCACCATTACAAAGGTGGGCCACCATTGCCAAGGCAGTTCTAACTACACCCATATAAACAAGATGGCAGGGAAGTTCACACGGCAACTGGGCAGAGCCCACAGCAGCTCAGCAAAGCCTCTGCAGGCAGACAGTGACTAGGCTGCCTCTTTGCTGGGCATGGCAGCCCTGAAAAAAAGGCAGCAGCACAATGGAAACTCATAAATAAAGCCCTAACTCCCTGAAACAGAGCAGCTGGGAAAAAAAGGGGTTTATGAGTTCTGCTGCAGCAAACTTAAACGTACCTGCCTAGCAGCTCTGAATGAACAATGGAGCTCACAGCTCAGCACTTGAACTCCTATAAAGGACAGACTGTCTCCTCAAGCAGCTCCCTGACCCCCATATATCCAAAAAGTCACCTCATAAAGGAGAGATCAGACTGACATTTGGCGGGTATCCTTCTGAGACAAAGATAGCAGAAGAAGAAACTGGTAGCAACCCTTACTGTTCTGCAGCTGCTGCAGGTGAGCCCCAGGCAAGCAGGGCCTGGAGTGGACCTCAGCAGTCCTACAGCAGAGGGGCCAGACTGATAGAAGGAAAACTAAGAAACAGAAATAACTTCATCATCAACAAACTGGACGTCCACTCAGAGACCCAATCTGAAAGTCAGCAACTACAAAGATGACAGGTGGATAAATCCACAAACATGGGAAGAAACCAGTGCAAAATGATGAAAACACCCAAAACCAGAACACCTCTCCTCCTACAAGGGATCACAACTCCTCACCAGCAAGGGAACAAGGCTGAATGGAGAATGAGTGAATGAAATGACAGAATCAGGCTTCAGAAGGTGGGTAATAAGAAACTTCCATGAGCTAAAAGAACATGTTCTAACCCAATGGAAAGAAATTAAGAACCCTGAAAAAAGATTTGACAAAATGCTAACGAGAATGGACAACTTAGAGAGGAATATAAGTGAATTGATGGAGCTGAAAAACACAATACGAGAACTTCATGAAGCATGCACAAGTTTCAACAGCCGAATTGACAAAACAGAAGAAAGGATATCAGAGGTCAAAGATCAACTCAATGAAATAAAATGAGAAGGCAAGATTAGAGAAAAAAGGGTAAAAAGGAATGAACAAATTCTCCAAGAAATATGGGACTATGTGAAAAGACCGAATCTACTTTTGATAGGTGTACCTGAATGTGACGAAAAGAATGAATCCAAGCTGGAAAATGCTCTTCAGGATATTATCCAGGAAAACTTCCCCAACCTAGCAAGGCAGGCCAATATTCAAGTCCAGGAAATACAGAGAACACCACAGATATTCCTCAAGAAGAGCAACCCCAAGGCACATAATCGTCAGATTCACCAGGGTTGAAATGAAGGAGAAAATGCTAAGGGCAGCCAGAGAGAAGGGTCGGGTTACCCACAAAGGGAAGCCCATCAGACACACAGCAGATCTCTCAGCAGAAACCCTACAAGCCAGAAGAGAGTGGGGGACAATATTCAACATCCTTAAAGAAAAGAACTTTCAACCCAGAATTTCATATGCAGCCAAACTAAGCTTCAGAAGTGAAGGAAAAATAAAATCCTTTGCGAAAAAGCAAGAACTCAGAGATTTCATCACCACCAGGCCTGCTTTGCAAGAGCTCCTGAAAGAGGCACTACACATAGAAAGGAACGACCAGTACCAGCTACTCCAAAAACATACCAAATCGTAAAGAGTATCAACACAATGAAGACTCTACATCAACTAACGGGCAAAACAGCCAGCTAGCACCAAAATGGCAGGATCAAATTCACACATAACAATATTCACCCTAAATGTAAATGGACTAAATGCCCCAATCAAAAGACACAGACTGGCAAATTGGATAAAAAGCCAAAACCCATCTGTGTGATGTATCCAGGAAACCCATCTCACATGCAAGGATACACAAAGGTTGAAAATAAAGGGATGGAGGAAGATTTATCAAGCAAATGGAGAGCAAAAAAAAAAAAACAAAACAGGAGTTTCAATTCTCATCTATGATAAAATGGACTTTAAAGCAACAAAGATCAAAAGAGACAAAAAAGGACATTACATAATGGTAAAAGGATCAATTCAACAAGAAGAGTTAACGATCCTAAATATATACGCACCCGATACAGGAGCACCCAGATACATAAGGCAAATTCTTAATGACTTACAAAGAGACCTAGACTCCCACACAATAATAGTGGGAGACTTTAACACCCCATTGTCAATATTAGACAGATCAACCAGACAGAAAATTAACAAGGATATTCAGGACTTGAACTCAGACCTGGAACAAGCAAACCTAATAGACATTTGCAGAACTCTCCACTCCAAATCCACAGAATATACATTCTTCTCAGCACCACATCACACCTACTCTAAAATTGACCACATAATTGGAAGTAAATCACTCCTCAGCAAATGCGAAAGAACGGAAATCATAACAAACAGTGTCTCAGACCACAGTGCAATCAAGTTAAAACTCAGAATTCAGAAACTAACTCAGAACCACACAGCTTCATGGAAACTGAACAACCGGCTCTTGAATGTTGACTGGATAAACAACGAAATGAAGGCAGAAATAAAGATGAAACCAATGAGAACGAAGACACAACATACCAGAATCTCTGGGACACATTTAAAGCAGTCTCTAGAGGAAAATATATAGCAATAAGTGCCCACATGAGGAGCAAGGAGAGATCTAAAATTGATACCCTATCGTCAAAATTGAAAGAGCTAGAGGAACAAGATTTTAAAAACTCAAAACCTAGTAGAAGACAATAAATAACTAAAATCAGAGCAGAACTGAAGGAGAGAGAGACACTAAAAACTCTTCAAAAAATCAACAAATCCAGGAGCTAGTTTTTAGAAAAGATTAACAAAATAGACCACTAGCCAGATTAATAAAAAAGAAAAGAGAGAATAACCAAATAGATGCAATGAAAAATGACAAAGGGAATATCACCGCAGATTCCACAGAAATTCACACCATCATCAGAGATTATTACAAACAACTCTATGCACATAAACTAGTAAACCTGGAAGAAATGGATAAATTCCTGGACACTTGCCTCTCTCAAGCCTAAACCAGGAAGAAGTTGAAACCCTGAAGAGACCTGTAATAAGCTCTGAAGTGGAGGCAGCAATTAAGAGCCTACCACCCAACAAAAGCCCAGGTCCAGAAGGGTTCACAGCCAAATTCTACCAGACATACAAAGAGGAGGTGGTACCATTCCTTCTGAAACTATTCCAAATAATCCAAAAAGAGGGAATCCTTCCCACATCATTTTATGAGACCAATATCATCCTGATACCAAAACCTGGCATAGACTCAACAAGAAAAGAAAACTAGAGGCCAATATCCATGATGAACATAGATGCAAAAATCTTCAATAAAATACTGGCAAGCTGATTGCAATAGCACATCAAAAAGCTTATCCACTATGATCAAGTAGGATTTATCCCTGGGACGCAAGACTGGTTCAACATACGCAAGTCTATAAACATAATTCACCACATAAACAGAACCAATGAAAAAAACCACATGATTATCTCAATTGATGCAGAGAAGGCCTTTGACAAAATTCGACAGCATTTATGCTAAAAATCCTCAATAAACTAGGTATTGACGGAATGTATCTCAAAATAATAAAAGCTATTTATGGCAAACCAACAGCCAATATCATATTGAATGGGCGAAAACTGGAAGCATTCTCTTTGAAATCTGACACTAGACAAGGAAGCCCTCTCTCACCACTCCTTTTCAATATAATACTGGAAGTTCTAGCCAGAGCAATCAGGCAAGAAAATAAATAAAGGGTATTCAAATAGGAAAGGAGGAAGTCAAATTGTCTCTATTTGAAGACGACATGATTGTATATCTAGAAGACCCCATCATCTCAGCCGAAAATCTCCTGAAACTGATAAGCAACTTCAGCAAAGTCTCAGGATACAAAATCAATGTGCAAAAATCACAAGCATTCCTATACACCAATAACAGACTTAAAGAGAACCAAATCAAGAATGAACTGCCATTCACAATTGCT
>CAUYLG010031707.1:0-112821 GCA_963573385.1 Cacajao melanocephalus | reverse complement strand
GGTTAATTGCATTTTTATAATTTAAATTTTATTAAATAAATTAAAAAAAAAAAAAAAAAAAAAAAAAAAAAAAAAAAGCCTGCCCCAAAAACTTCTTTTACAAGGCCACAAATAATATTTTCTATCAATAACAAGAGAGTTATGAAGTAGCCCTTGTGTGATAGACAAGTTAATCAATTCTGAATAAATCAATTCTGCAACTAAATACGCCAGAAAAAGTCAAGGGAACTTGACTTTTAAAAAGGCTTGGACTATCTGAACCTTTCTTCCCTTCAAAAACATAGGCTTTACTTCTCGTATTTAGAATCCAGGAATGTAAAATCTCTAATATATAGAAAGCCTTCATGGTAAATCAAGCCAAATCAACAAACATATCTTGATACAGGCAAAAAGGGATGACTTAACCTTGTGTCTTATCCTCCCTAATTTTAAGAGGTAAGTGTTTTCCTGACTACCCTTCATATTTGCATCATGGGAAAGGCTAGTCAGGAGAATATGCTTTTTCCTGGTGGCCATTTCTGCAGCTGGCCCTGGGGTTTGTGCTGGGCTAGTGCTGATGTGCTCATTTACAGGACATGCCGGGCTGGGGACACTGCATGCCAGGCCACCCAGAATAACCTTGTTAAGCTTTGAGTAGTCAATGAGGTCGGGCCGGTGTCGGTGGATGAGGGCACAGAGTCCAAGGCCATCTTTCCAGCTTCACCACCATCAAGAACAGGAACACGTGTTAGCGGAGAGAAAGCAGCAGCCAGCGTCTGCACTTGGTCAGATGTTGGCCTTCCTTCTGTCTGACTTAATGCACGGAAGACCCCACGTACCTTCCTCTTTACCCCGCCCAGTCAGCTTGAACACTCCCCTTCTTCCCAGGGTCCACTGTACTTGCCTCCTTTCTACTTCCTCGCCTGAGACTTGCCCTATCTCCTGCCCTGGTCTGGTCCACGCTGGTACAGGCAGTGACAGGAAGGGAGCTGCCTCTGCTGCTGTCCCTGCCCTGCCAGTCCCCCGGTCTCCTCTCTCTCCCCCAAGTCTCCATTCTGACCCTTACCCCGGAGTCTGCCCAATAAACATACACAAGGATGTCTACCCTGAAAATGTCCAGAACATGCTTCCTCTAAAAGTTCTTAAGATGCTTCAAAAGCCTCCCAGATACTCCTCTGTCTTTCTTTATAAAGTTCTTTTATTTTTCTTTAAGGCAAAGTGGTGTAGGTGAGGGAGGACATGCAATTAGCAGGGCAGATGTTTATTTCTGGTCTGTTCCCCCATAGACACCAGCTCTAAATGCCCCATAGACAAGACCAGGCCAGAGCTTGCTGGTGACAGCAGGTTCAGTGAGAGCGGAGTGTGAGAGTTCTGTTCCTTAAACGGTCTGGGGTAGGAGGAGATCTCTGTATCAGTGCCACAGTGTTGAAGTAATTGGACCCATTGGGAGCCAGAAAAAGAAAAGCGAGTTGAGTGAACACAGGTCTGGACACTCTGACATTGACACCTGCAGAAAGTTCCAGCCCTTGGTACCTCCTCTCATCTTCCAAACCGCACGTCGTAGAGACAAAGAAGGCTTCTCTTCCCCTTTGGCCTCCCAAGGCCTGGCGCAGTAGACATTCTGAGACTATTTCTTTAACCAGAAGAACTTTCCCAATTTTTCAACGTGATTCATCCTTATCTTTTTTTATTCTGATTATCAGTAGCCAATAGTGGGCCTGTTTACATTCGTGGGTAACCTAGCAACCAAAGGCGAAACTATAACTAACTCTTTTACTTCAACATAATAATGAACAATCTACACGAGAAAGACTGAAGCAAGTGACAGAATCATGCTCTGCTCTTACGCCGAGATTTCATTCATCTCATTTCCTACAATTTTTCAAAGACAATTTTTCTACATCTTTCAAATTTCAGCAGACCAAAGCTGATGGATGCAGGATCTTTCTACTTCCTACAGGCTGAGAAGTCACTAGGAGGGAGTATGCAGACGCTACCAGGGCCTCCCTCATCCCTGAGAAACAACAGCCATTCTTGCTGCCTTTCCCCAATACCAGGGTGAAGGCTAAAGTAAGATGCATGCTTACACCCTCAAAGTCAGTAGAATCCTTCTGGCACTGCAATACTACTCACCTACAAATACAGTGCTGCTTTACTAGCATGCTAAGGCTTAATCCAATATTTTCCTTTGGGAGACTTTAAGCATCAAGAATTCTACAGCCTGAGTTCTCCTCCATACATAAAAGTCTTCTCAGGCAAGAGGAAAACACGGGTGCACACAAACACTGTTCCCCACGCTACCCACGGATGCCACTGAGAATGCAGACCCGGGGCCCTGGGTGCTCACCTAGTATGGAAGTTCTGAATGTTCACATTTCTATAAGGAGCGGTTTTCCTCTGACACCACAGCAGCAGGCCTTCTTTGGCAGACGTTTCTGGAATGACAGCCAAGAAAAAGTGTCCACAGGGAAATGCTGCTTAGTTCACCCAACTCCTAGTCAGTTTCGAAACACACCTCCCAGGGGGTCGATCACCAAGTACATCATCTCTTCTTACAGCCTCTGCAAGTACATGGGAACCACAGCCCTGATCTTGGTGACTAACTTCTCATGAACTTCAAAAGGACAATGCAGGAGCAATCACAGCTCCAACATAAAAAGATACTAAAACCAGACTTCAGAGTGGCGGGTGACTTACTCCTTTTTTAAATGAAAAAAAAAAAAACAAACACATTTTTTTTTTTTTTTGAGGCAGAGTCTTGCTCTGTCACCCAGGCTGGAGTGCAGTGGTGTGATCTTGGCTCACTGCAGCCTCTGCCTCTGGGATTCAAGAGATTCTCCTGCCTCAGCCTCCTGAGAAGCTGGGACTACAGATGCCACTACCATGCCTGGCTAATTTTTGCATTTTTTGTAGAGACAGGATTTCACCACGTTGGTTAGGCTGGTCTCGAACTCCTGACCTCAGGTGATCCTCCTGCCTCAGCCTCCCAAAATAATGGGATTACAGGCATGAGCCACTGTGCCTGGCTGAAAATAAATTTTTAAAAACTGTGTGTACCCCATCGTGTGAGGTGACACTAGGGACAACTATTATTCAGGACCAGAGACTAAGGGTCCAATTTGAAAAGGAGGGCTATGGATGTTGACAGACCTTTCCCTGCCTCTTGACTGGCTGCATCCTTAAAGTACTAGCAAAGCTTGATACTGAGCACAACCTCTCATTGAAGTGAGTCTTACAGGACAATCGGATCCTTTGTATTTGCTTAAAGTTTGCTGTACACAATCCTGAAAATACACAAACATACACAGTCTACAGTGTAACTCACATGAAAAAATGAAATGTGTATAGTTGAGGACAACGAATCTGTCATTCATCCAGTTTGTAATTCATACTCTTAGGTAAATGGAATTCACAGAGGCTACCACATCTCAAATGTATTCCCTCACCCAGTGATTTTATAACATTTGAAGGGTTTTACTGGTAAATTTCAAGTATGGCCAATTGACTCTTGACCAAAAAAAAGAAAAACCAGCACCATCTGTGATGACCATAAAAATGTGCTGCTCAGACATCCCACGGCTGCAGCTGGGCACACAGGGCAAGCAACTGTCATGCCAGCTGCAGCCCTCTGAATGCACCACACCCCTGCATTCCCACTGAGGCCACAGTTCCCCAGGGCCACTGAGCCAAAGACTGGGCGGGGATGGGGGAGGGGGTGAGCAGTAGAGCTGAGACATCCCTGTGCAACGTAAGACTCCTCTCAATGCAGCTCAGGATTAAAGACTCCATTAGCTTGGCAGAATTTACCTCAGAACTGCACTGCAGTCTGAGACTTTCTTCCCCAAGCCTCCTCGCTTCCTCTTCTCGGCCCAGGTGTCAGCCAGGAGCTCTGGTCTGAAGGCTCCTCAGGCATCTCCTGCTCCCTCCCCTTCATCCTGCATAGGCATTTTCTCTAAGAAATCTCTTGCACTTCTGGTATGGCTTGGAAGTTGGTGTCTTCCTGCCCATCACCAAAGTCATATGTTGAAGCCCTAAACCCTAACATGCCCATATTTGGAAATGGGGCCTTCGGGAGGTGCTTAGAGTTAGATGAGGTCACGAGGGTGGGGCCCTCATGATCGGATTAGTGCCCTCATAACAAGAGACACCAAGGAGCCTGCTCACTGGCAGGTTTTCCCCCACCCTCACCCACCATGTGCAGTACAGCAAGGCAGCGGCCATCTGTGAGCCAGGAAGAGGGTCCTCCCAGAACCAGAGCATGCTGGCACTCCAATTTTGGTCTTCCAGCCTCAAGAACTGTGAGAAAATAAAGGTCTGCTGTTTAAGCCACCCGTGCTATGGTATGTGTTTATAAAGGCCTGGAAAGACTCCAACAATTTCTAGTAAGTCTTGGCACCTGCTTCCTGGAGGACCCAAACTGACACATATCCAAACAGCTCCTCACAGTGCTTACATAACTTAGGATTCTGCTCATATTTAAATGCTCACAATTTGGAAAGTCCCTAAAGCACGTGGACTCATAACTAACATGGGGTCTTCCATCTTAGGAAGGGGTGGAAGCTGATTTTTTCAAATCAAAATAACTATCCTGTAATTGTTTATCTAAACTGTCCATTTTAGTTCACACTTTCTTGGACCCCAGATAAAATACACACACCCCTAAAGTTCCATGTGCTATAACTTGAATGACTACTGTTCATGTCTCTTAACTAGCAAGTGCCAGTTAAGGTAAAATAAACTTTTTTTTTTCTTTTTTCCACCAGCTCTGCGCCTTCAGTGTAGTAAACTGAAACTATTAAGACCTCATTAAAATGTGAATTGATATGGATGCTGAAATCCGGAACTCCATATCCAGTTGTTCTGCTTGTCTTTGCAGTTCCGACCAATGTAATTAACAAGAAAAAGTACATCAGGATGAAATAATGGGATGTATTTAATAAAGTTTAAATGAAACTTACCAGGTTAGAAAAGTAAACAAAGGTATAGTCTATCTACAAAAATCTTAATATTACTACTGAAGTGTAGATTTACAAGTCACAGAATTTCACTTAATTTCTGTCTGAATATGCGTGAACACTCTTGGGCCGTGAATGTCGAACAAGGCTTTTTCCTTATTTAATTGGTTTCTACAGTCAAAGCTGACCCTCCTCCAACCCCAAATCCATGTTTAGGCTTTCAGCAAAAGGTTAACAAGCTTGTGCAATTACATACATTACTGGAAAACCTACTCCCAAAAGGTGTATGGGAAAGTGGAAATGTGGGCATTTGGCACAGACAGGTCTACACGTAAAACCCTGATCATGGGTGTAAAAAGCATGTTACAGATTGGCAGTGACATCTGTTATTGCATCACGAAAAATTGTATGACACCCCAAGGAGCCCCATCACCTACTTACATTTGGACTGCCTTCACCAACAGATATATTAATCTCTCATTTTCTTTCTTGGAAGAGGCTCTTCATTTGTTGAAGGAAACTCAATCCTCAAAGAACTTTTTTCTAATAACAATGACTTTTTCTACATAACTACACATCATTAAAATAGATAAAGATGATCTTTCTGTAGACTCACGGAAATTAAATGAGGTTATTAAAAAAATTCCTCCATGAAACGAAAGCAAACAAAAATGTAAGTCAGCAAACTAACACTATGTACTGTGTTGGACACTGCAGAACCATCTGCTTGAAGAGATTCCGGTACTTTGCTAATAAAATGACAGGTTTTTAATGTTTAATTTCCTAGTCTTGTGAAGAGCAGATTAACATAGCCTTTTATTGCAAAATTTTACAAAATATTGTGATTTAGCTATCTTGCTTTGGGCGTGTTAATAATAACTTTGGGGAAAACTCTAATGAATAGTACCATTCATAACTACACTTGAAATATATTTAAGTTTTAAATTCACATTATCACTAATTTAAAATCTATAACCTAATCAGAAACAACTTGAGGTCCATTTTCACCTCTGCAATATTCGTGGAAAAAGGATTTGCTAGACCAGCAATAGTGTGAGCAAGATTTCTAAAAACAGTATTTATTTAAAGTGGGTTTGACAGTTTAAATATTTAAATTTAGAAGCATATAAAAACGGATACAATTATTACAACTTACAAGTATTTAATAAAGCAGGAATTTTAGGAAGCATCTTATTTTTTATTAGTATAAAGGAAGGTACTGTAACAGAACTATACTGTGCAAAAGTTTTTAAAGTCAGATTATTTATTCATTCAAGTTGGCTGTCACTCCTGAGCCTGAATCACTGAGGTTTTAATGCCATTAGATTTTAGTTTGATTTTTAGATGACATAAATGGGTCTCTGGTGCCAGAAGGGAATCGTTGAAGTGAATCTGAAGCTCCATAAGGCAAATACTGCAGGCTTCATGTCAGCTGGTGCAAGTAGGCAAACTGTTGTTTCTTAATGTTTATTGGTTGATGAATACCTAAAATCACTTAAAAAGACCAGAGTCAGAGGCTACTCTGGCCTGGGCAGAATTATAAATAACGTCTCCACCCCTTACCACTCAGGTACCTGATTACCTATGAGGTTACAAAGTCAGGGAGGCCGAATAGTTGGACAATGCAGACAGCCCTTTTGAAGCCTAAACAGGCAAAGTTCTAAATTTAAAAATGCCAATCTGACACTTTTCAACAGCGCTGAATTCATCAAAGTATTTGGGAGTCTAGTGGGTGTAAAGGACTAAGGATTTTTATCTTCAGCGGCAGTGCCAAGGATTAAGATTCTGTGATGATGATGAAAGAGCAGTTAGGCCAAAAGATACAGTGACAATAGAGATCTTGTTTAAAAAGAAGAAAAGAAGAGAAAAAGAGAGGGAGAGAAGTAGGGAGGAAGAAAGTGAAGGAAATAACCGAACTTGGGTTGTAACAGATTCTTTTCTTATACGTGGGGGAAAAGTGTGTTTCAGTTGTAAGACTCAAGAACTCTGCCATAGCTGTAAATTTACTAGCATAATAAGCAATCAAGAAGCTCAATAAATGCTCATTTTAAAAAGCGACTTCTGTTCTGAACATGTGCTCATTTTTGCAGACCGATTCCACCCCCCATGAATGAAACAGTGCTGCCGGAGTCTTTTCCCGTACACATATAAAATTTATAAGAACCCAACTTACATGTCTCTCATTCAACCACGTAAGTGACTGTTGGGACTTTAAAATACCTTGTTCAAATTTTAATTCACAAGCTCAATTCACAAATTATACAATTAAACTTTTAATCATGTCTTTTACCTTCAACTGAAATATCCTGAATAGCAAAGCGAAGGATGATGGTCCAGATCATACCCAGGGTCATTTTCACGTTGCCATCAACAATTTCTGCAGGTAAGAAAACAACAAATTAATGTAACGATAGCATAGTTGGTACATAACTTTTTTCCTATATATAAATTTTGACTTAAAAGCTATTGGAAAATGTGCATATGGAAAGACTAGTTTATGTTTTTATAAGCATCGCAGTGTGTCTGGTTATAAATATGGTATTCATAACCAAATGTCTCTAGTTTAAATGAATTCTGAGTTAATAATAAGCACAAATCTTGCATATGTATTATCATTGAAAACCACCCAGGAGTTTCCAAAGTTTTAAGATGAGACGAGCTACGGGTTTTTTTTGTTTTTTTTGAGACGGAGTCTCACTCTGTCGCCTAGGTTGGAGTGATACAGTGGCACGACCTTGACTCACTACAACCTCTGCCTCCCGGTTCTAAGCGATTCTCCTGCCTCAGCCTCCTGAGTAGCTGGGACTACAGAGATTATAGGCATGCACCACCACGCCCAGCTAATTTTTTGTAAATTTAGTAGAGACGGGGTTTCACCATGTTCGCCAGGCTGGTCTTGAACTCCTGACCTCAGGTCATCTGCCTGCCTCGGCCTCCCAAAGTGCTGGGATTACAAGCATGAGCCACTGTGCCCAGCCATGAGCTGAGGTTTTAGATAAACAAATAAAGAAAACACAGTCTCATCTTTACTCTGACCCTTCTTCACAGTATTCCACAGCTGACAAGTAGCGGGACTCAGTTGTGCATACGGAGATGTGCGTGGTAATCTCAGCTCCTACTAACCTCACCCAATTCCCAATCTCCCACAGGGAACAAAGAGGCCACTTCCTTCCTATTAGTTAGTTCTTATTCAGAGTCATTGGGATGTATACGTCCTTTCTCAGTCCTGTAAGTGTTCTGAAGATGACAGCATTATATTTAATTTTATGCTTTACAAAGAACCTAGTGCTTGCTCTCCCACTCGTGGTACTATTTGTTCTCATCTCTGTACACCCGGCACCCTAGGAGAGAGCCTGATACAAGGCAGGTACAGTAAATGGTGAAAGGGAGGGAGGGAGAGAAGAATTCAAGTTGCAGGGCACACCCGCGCTATGAAGTCAGTGTGGCAGACAGGGCCACCCCACCACACCTCTCACCTTCAGCCCCGATGGACACCAACTTCACCCCTTTGCTGGCTATGTAATCCAAAGCTTTGTTGACGTTAGCAATTTTGTGGAACCGCATTTTTCCTCGGTCAGGTTTGGGCAGCCTTTCCCCTGTTGGATGAAAAAGACAATGATGCAGACATACAGACAGTGACCTCTTGATGCGGAATCAAGATGCCAAAACTCAGAATCCAGTTTTTCTTAAAAAAAAAATGGTTACATGACTATTTCTGGTATGTGCCTGGTCTCTCTAAATCACAGCAAAGAGGGAACATGAACCAAAAAACATTCAGGATCAAATGGACCAGCAGGGAGCCATCCTGTGAAGGACACATGCTTTTCAGATCTGCAGGGAGAGTCTGGTTTGGCCCACGATCCAACTTACAAATGAGTAAAAAGAGAAGCTGGTTAAAGAACCTGTAGTATTCAGAGTTGCTGGCTAACTGTTAGAGGAAGTCAGGATGGCCTAGTTAAAATCACAGACCGGCTGACAGGGCTCGTTCGACACCTGATTATGAAGATATATGGATCCGGGCAGCTCTGCCACACTCCTTCCCAGTCACACTTCTCCAACAGTGACCCATTCTCTAGTCCAGAGTCTAAATCAGCCAACTGAAATTCAGGAGAAATCATAACCCCACTGGGATTTTAGCTTATATGTTCAGAGTTATGTCAACATGTACAATAGATTTTTGGATACAAGGCGATTTCTGGAATACACTCTCGCTGAACTAAGAGTCGAGACAGCAGCATGGAGGGAGTCATGTGAAGTCAGTTTTTCTTCTCTTGTTTCAAGGTAGGTGGTATAAACATTATTTTAATAAGTCCATTTTAAAGAGAATCCACTCCTTTTAGAACAGAAAAATAACTCCAGGCAGACGGTTCTTCGGAAAGGTTTTCATTGGCAATCATACCATGTTCTTGCCCAGCCAAGTTCAAAGCGAACATCTGATGTAGTCATCTTTAAATAGATACTTACCTACTGGCAACATGTAAAAGCATAGGATTGGGGTATGTAACACCAACCTGAGATGACCTCCAAAAGCAGCATGAGCTTAAGGCCATTCCTGAAGTCTTCTTCGATGTTCTCAATCTGGGTGCCGGCTTTCCTTAGGTGGGAGTTACACCAGGCAGTGAAGGTCTGCAAAGAAAACCAAACACGGTTTAGCACAAGCCCATCGGATTTCAGATCCCTCCCTCACAGACAACAGTTGACACCTTACGCATTCTTGGGAATCTACAAGGCTGGGGCTGCTTGGGCTTCTAGAGGATGTAGAATTTGATGGAAAGAAGAATGGAAACCCAAAAGAACGATTTTAGTAAATTTTCCACTTTAGAGACAAAAACTCATTTACTGGATATTTCAACCTGAAAAATTTTTACCTTCAGTTTAAAAAGACATCACATTTATACCTATATCTTCACCTTCTGAAAACCTTTTACTTCATAGAAAAGATAGATTAAATTAAGATGTGCTTATTTCTTGCTCACAAATATGCAAATTATGCTTGCTTGCAGCAGGATAGATGAATAAATAATAGTGTTTAGTTTTGTTTTGGAGACAGGGTCTTGCTCTGTTGCCCAGACTAGAGTATGGTGGTGTGATCTCGGCTCACTGCAGCTTTGACCTCCCAGGCTCAATTGATCCTCCTGCCTCAGCCTCCTAAGTAGCTGGGACTATAGTCATGCACCACCACACCCAGCTACTTTTTTTTTAAGAGATGTGGTCTTGCTATGTTGCCCACACTGGTCTTGAACTCTTAGATTGGTCTCAAACTCCAGACTCAAGCAATCCTCTTGTCTCAGCCTCCCAAAGTACTGGGATTATAGGCAAGAGCCACCCTGACCAGTATAAATAATGTTTAAAGAATGTTTAAAGGCTGGGTGTGGTGGCTCATGCCCGTAATCGCAGCACCTTGGGAGACTAAGAAAGGCAGATCACTTGAGGTCAGGAGTTTGAGACCAGCCTGGCCAACAAGGCAAAACCCCATCTCTACTAAAAATACAAAAATTAGCCAGGTATGGTGGCGTGTGCCTGTAGTCCTAGCTACTCAGGAGGCTGAGGCAGAAAAATAGCCTAAACCCAGGAGGCGGAGGTTGCATTGAGCCAAGATCACACCACTGTACTCCAGCCTGGGTGACAGAGTGAGACTCTGTCTCAAAAAAAAAAAGTTCAAAACGTCTTGCTTTAGAGGAGAGGGTAGGTGATATTGTGTAGCAGAAAGAAGAGAGGAGGGACCCATAACCAGGAATAACCTACAACTAGTTTATCTTGAGTGAACAACAATTTTAAGCTACTAATTAAATCAATTAAACAAATTTGCAGTGTAGTCAATTATTGAAAAAATATTAACAATAACCTCCTATAAGCACATTCCAAGCACTGGACTAGATCCTGGCTTTCAAAGGCAACTATATTCAACCCTGCCTTTGGAAGGGATCACAGTCCAGTCATATTAACAAATTACTAGGACAAATCTTCAGCTGAAAATGGACCATATATTAGGTGACATCCAAAGTCATCCTGTTTATTTTTCGAGCTTCTTTTAACTTGGCTTCCACTTGTGTCCTATTTCCTGCCAAAACCAGATTAGAAATGTTTCTGGCAGCTGCTGGCTAAGCATGCAGACTGTCCCCTCCTCCCACAACAGCTGCTGGGCTTGAGAACAAAGTGCCTGGCACATCAAACTGGGAAGCAGGGGACACACAAACAGGGTTTGTGTTCCAGATGAAAAAGTCAACCTACCAAAAACAGGCTGCTCCCTAGTCAGACTATGGAAACACAAAGTGTCCATAAAAGTCATTTTCCTGGGTAATAGAGAGGATTTTCAAATGTGACTGATAGTCTCTCCTTTCAAGAAATAGGTGACAGCATTTAATTCAAAGACAAAAAAAAAGGCAGTTTTTAAATTTACAGTAATAAATTTTACCCTGAGAGGCTAAACTAACAATTATTTCTAAGGTTTAGTCAGGTCTAAACAGAAAACATACTCTAAGTGATATACTTTATTTATTTATTTATTTATTTATTTATTTATTTAGGCACGGAGTCTTGCTTGTAGCCCAGGCTGGAGTGCGGCGCCACAACCTCCGCTCACTGTAACCTCCGCCTCCTGCGTTCAAGTGATTCTCCTGCCTCAGCCACCCTAGTAGCTGGGATTACAGGTGCCTGCTACCATATCTAGCTAATTTTTGTATTTTTAGTAGAGACGGGGTTTTGTCATGTTGGCCAGGCTGGTCTGGAACTCCTGACCTCATGGGATCTGCCTGTCTCTCAAAGTGCTGGGATTACAGGTGTGAGGTCCCATGCCCAGTCTTAAGCCATATACTTTAGATCTATACCCAATCAATGTGGTAGCTCTCAGCTACACTTAAACTTAGACTAATTAAAATAAAATTTAAAAATGAGCTCCTCAGTTGCACAAGCCATCTTTCAAGTGATGAAAAGCCACCATGTGGCCAGTAGAATTGGATAGTGTACTGGATTGCAAATATACAACATTCCTATTATCACAGAAAATTCTACTGGGCAACACTATAGATAATTAAGTTTTGTTTATTAAAGACAAGATTACAAGAATTCATTACTTATTTTTTAAAATATTAATTTTACGTATTTACTTTTTGAATGAGTAATACACTTCCTTAGTTTAAAATTCAAGTGGTACAAAAGGGTTTTTTAAAAAAAGCCATCCTCTCACCTTTGTTCCCTGGCTACTCAGTGTCCTGACCCATGAGGAATGAAGCTATCATTCTCTTGTATATCCCTTCAGTGGTATCTGTGTATACATAAACACACAGACACACATCTTTTTTTTTTTTGGTCCCGTTAACACAAATCATAGGATACACATTGTTCTATACTTTGCTTGGCACAGTGGCTCACGCCTGCTATCCCAGCCCTTTGGGAGGCCAAGGTGGGTGGATCACTTGAGGTCAGGAGTGCAAGATCAGCCTGACCAACATGGTGAAACCCCGTCTCTACTAAAAATACAAAACTAGCTGGACATGGTGGCGCACACCTGCAATTCCAGCTACTTGGGAGGCTGATGCAGGAGAATCACTTGAACCCGGAAGGTGGAGGTTGCCGTGAGTCCAGATCATGCCATTGTACTCCAGCCTGGGAAACAAGAGTGAAACTCCATCTCAAGAAAAAAACAAACAAACAAAAAACCCCAATATATAAAACCTAGAGATCATTCTATATCAATATAAAAGTATTTGTTTTTATGGCTGCATAGTATTCCACTGTATAATATACACCATACTTCATGTAACTAGCTCCCTGTGGATGAACACTTGGACTCTTTCCAGACATTTAAGTTCTTACAGTAAAATACACCCCAAACCCCATCTTCAGCAAGTAAAATTACTTTAAAGGAGTTTTTAAAACTGGTAATATTAAGACTAATCACATACCTGATTTTTTGGGAAAGGCACAAAAGAACTGCAGATTGTTAAAAAATATCTAGCAATTGATGGAGAGAACATATAATGATACAAACGTTTACAGAGTTTTTAAAATTTAAATTCTACTTAAAAGTGGGCAAATATTGTTGGTATAAGTCACCATACCTTGTCTGTTATTTAAGTCTCTTCATAATACAAGAATCTAAAGCACTTCTGGATATATCCCTAATAGCTGTTAACGAAATCCCAAGCTTCGTGATCTCCCACACCATGGAAAGTCCGTTTGAAACTACCTGTTTTTGTTTTTTCATAAAGAGATAAGAAGACCTCACTCTGTAACCCAGGCTGGAGTGCAGTGGTGCGATCATAGCTCCCCGCAGCTTTGAATTCTTGGGCTCAAGCGATCTTCCCACCTCAGCCTCCCGAGTTGATACTACCTTTTTATAGATAAACATACAATGAAGATAATTTACCATCGGTAATAACCCACTTGTGCAAATCCAGAGAAGGTCAATTTATTTAGTTGAGTTAAGCCTAATGAAGTTTCCCGATCGGTAATGAACACTCCTAAGAGTCGACAAAGAAGGTGACTAACTTGAATGCAGAAAAAGGACTCTGTTCTGTGGTAACAGATTGTAAAGAGGCCAGTGCCCTCTGAAAAGGAATTTTAAGCTTTATTAGAATGTTTAACTTTTATTCTATTTCCTGTTTTAATTTCCATTGCCTAGAGAGACTGTTCCTACACATCTCCTATCACCCCTGTTTCTCTGAAAAGTCTGTTAATCATGGAGAAGATAAAAACAACAGTAGCAACAAAACCCCGCATATTAGACCTGAGGACTTCTTTGTGAGCTTCCTTGTTGTTTGTGCTGCAACATGCATCTTCAGGGTTCTTGAAAATGAAACTTTGGAGAACTCCAGCGGGAATGAAAGTGGGTCCACATGATTTTGGAGGCAGGCTCCTTACTTTAAAACAGATTACCCAGCCATATGTCCTTTCTTAAGGGAAATGGTGCTTTACTGAATCAGACACAGACCATGGAGGAAAGAGGCCAATGTCTCCCCAATTTAGAGCTCAATCCAGAAGCTGCCCTTGCACATGTGGGATCCTCCAACCTCCTCTCATTTCCAGCTCAAACCCTCCTCTACCTCTCTCCTGAAGAACAGCTTATTTCCTATTTCTCTGCACCTAGCTATAAATATAAACACTTTTAGCATCCCAAAAATAGGCACATAAAATGTTTCAGAGCCACAAACAGAGGACTGAGATGGCAAACCACAAAACCGTCTATTCCCAGAAAGAAAAGACAGGTGTGTCTCATCCTGGCCAGGTGCAGCGGCTCACACCTGTAATCCCAGCAGTTTGGGAGACGAAGGCGGGTGGATCACTTGAGGCCAGGAGTTTGAGACCAGCCTGACCAACATGGTGAAACCCTGTCTCTACTAAAAATATAAAAACTTAGCTGGGAGTGGTAGCGCATGCCTGTGATCCCAGCTACTCAGGAGGCTGCAGCAAGAGTCGCTTGAACCTGGGAGGCGGAGGTTGCAGTGAGCCAAGATCATGCCGCAGCACTCTAGCCTGGGTGACAGAGCGAGCCTCTGTCTCAAAAAAATAAAAAATAAAAAGACATGTTTCTAGTCCTTACCACCCACCATAGAAGTTAAGACAAAGCTAAAGAAAACAGTGTCCAACAGTGTTCTAAAGATGGAAATGCAGTGGAAGACAGCCTTGCTATATATTCCTAGACAGCTGGAACAAATATTAGGATCTCTTTCCTAAACATAAAGAATTGCAGCCAGGGAGTCGCTGGCCAGGGCGGGCAGTCTGTGGGTGCAGATGCTCTCTGCCGGCTACACAGGCCTTCCCTGGATGCAGATGGAAACTCTTCTGTGCACCACGTTCCTGTGCCTTGGAGTTGTGCGGATGCTTTCATGTGTCGGGACTGAAGGATACTCAAACAACCAGCATTCTCTGCCTCCATTATATTCCTGAACGTGATCTAGAACAGCAGTCTACTACCTTTTTTGGCACCAGGGACCAGTTTCGCGGAAGACAATCTTTCCACGGACAGGGGAGGTAGGGAAGGGGGATGGTTTTGGGCTGAAACTGTTCCATCTCTGATCACCAGGCATTCGACTCTTACAAGGAGTGCACAACCTAGATTCCTGGCATGCACAGTTCACAATAGGGTTTGCATTCCTATTATCAACTGATGCCACCGCTGATCGGACAGGAGGCAGAGCTCAGGTGGAAACTCGGGCCATGGGGAGCAGCTGTAAATACAGATGAAGCTTCTGCTCTCTTGGTGGTCCGCTGCTCACCTCCTGCTGTGTGGTCCAGTTCCTAACAGATCACGGACCAGTACCAGTCCACGGTCCGGGGGTTGGGAGCCCCTGATCTGGAGACACAGAAGATGTTCCTCAACTTCCAAAACAGGGTGGTTGAGGAAATATCAGCTGAAGGAGTTTTCTGGGAGCATTTGCTAGCTACAATTGTCAGTCCCATTCAACGGTAGAAGACGCTACTGCATCTTTCTTGGAGGACTTGCTAACAAAATCCCTCATCCATGGGAACTACAAAAGTATCGCCTTTCTCAAAGTGAAATTATGCAACAGGACAATCAGTACAATGTGCTTAACAGCAAAAAGAAAATGTGGATGTCCTTACTGAATTGCTGAGATGAGCTAGTGTTATTCAACTGCTCTGCATTTCTATCTGGTTTCTTAAGTTAATGAAGGTTACAGTCACATCAGCCTACATTCCCTAGGGTAAAGGCAGAAAAAGTCTTTTAATCAAAATGAGTTAAAAATGTGGTTATGCCAGGCACGGTGGCTCACGCCTGTAATCCCAGCACTTTGGGAGGCCGAGGTGGCCGGATAACCTGATGTCAGGAGTTTGAAACCATCCTGGCCAACATGGTGAAACGCTGTTTCTACTAAAAATACAAAAATTAGCTGGGTGCGTTGGTGGGAGCCTGTAATCCCAGCTACTTGGGAGGCTGAGGCAGAATCGCTTGAACCTGGGAGGCAGAGATTGCAGTGAGCCAAGATTGCGCCACTGCACTCCAGCCTGGGTGACAGAGCAAGACTCCGTCTCAAAAAAAAAAAATGTGATTTATGTCATTCTTCTTTGACTACACATATGCACAATTTTACCTAGAAGAGATTATTACCTAGGTACACAGATGGGGACCTGAAAAATCAATCATGAGTCTGACATGGTTCCCTAAATATCAGTCCATTTCACTTTTCAGTGAATTATTCTTTTAGTAATACAGTTCTAAGCCTGGGCTGGCTTCTATAAAACTATCTGCTCAATCTTTGTCATTCCATTTTCTCCAAAACAAAAATTTTGGCAACACATCTATAAATTTCCTTTACACTTAACCAGCTTTTTCTTTAACAATAATTACATAAAATAAGCATTTCAGCTCACATTTCCTAAATGGAAACATTCCAGATGTAGGGCTTTCCTAAACGAAATGAACCAGAATCTGCTGAGGACTGGGATATCTGGGCACAGCAAAAAACTCAGGGGTGAGCAGGCCTGAAGAACACGTAGCTTTTAAACCTCCCAATTATAAGACAGCATTGTCTGTCAGGTTAAAAAAAAAGGTCTGGGGTGCTGCTGGGTGTTCTATGTTGGAGTTGCATATCATTTACTTTCCTTAGGGAGCAGAGACGTCAAGAGGTCTGCTCAGTCAATTCCAAGCCTTCCCCAACACTCATCATGGGCCTGTATCCTGTGGGGTGGGACAACCAAGCTCCAGCTACAGTGGCAGTGGTCCCCAAGACAGGGTACAGAGGACAGGCAGAGCCCAGTCCAGCCCACAGTCATGGCTCAGAACTCTGACACCATGCAATATTTGTCCTTCACATCCTGATGCTTTCTCAGCAATTAAAAATAAAGGGGGGGGGCCAGTCACTGTCACGATCAGCTTTATGCAATAGTTCAAAAGATTACTGTAAGGAGAAGAAAGAGGCCAGCCAGCACTACCTGTGTCCCAATGGTTCTCAACACCCTCTCGTGTAAAACTGCTGGAAACCATTGGAAACCATAGCTCTATTAAACTGCTTTTCTAAAAATGCTCCATTTATTTTTCTATTTACAGAAATCACTTTAATAGTGTTCTTTTCCACTTCACAAATTCCCAATTTGCGAAGATTACCTCTCATCAGTTTCCTGTTTCTTTTCAAATAATAGAAAAGCAAAGGGGCTTTAGAAAGCTGCGTGTGTTGTAAAAAGCACTGACTAAAGTGGAAGAGGACGGTCAAAGCCATCTCTCCAGAGTAAATGCAATTTCAGTTTTACCCTTAAGAAAGGAGGCTCTGCCCTCGTAAAGAGCAGGTGCGCTAACCCTCTGTGACGGCAAAAAGTCAGGCAATCTGCGCGGCTGGCAAAAACAGAACATACTGGATCACTACAGAGTGTCTCAATCCCCCTGGCCAGAAAGGCCCAAAAAGCGCACACATCACATGAACTGCACAGGATGCAGGAACATCCCAACCACTGGGCTGCCCCAGAATCACCAGCAGCAACCTTACATTTAAATATTCAGACACGCAACCATCTTGAAAAACATTTAGAAAGTGTTGGCACCTATGCTAAAATCAAGAAAGTCTACACTAAAGTCTTCACTAACATCAAGATGTAGATCCAGCAGCCACTCACAGTGGTGACTAACCATTCAGTGTAACGAAAACTGAATAATCACAGCTTTGAAAGCGTCCTCCCAAATCTTCAATGTCGCCAGGTACTCAGATACACCCTTCAACTATCCACACAAAATTTTAAAAAGTTAATCAAAGTAA
The DNA here is from genome assembly GCA_963573385.1 of Cacajao melanocephalus. NCBI lineage: Eukaryota > Metazoa > Chordata > Mammalia > Primates > Pitheciidae > Cacajao > Cacajao melanocephalus. Next base: position 95,180 of record CAUYLG010031707.1, on the reverse strand, counting down.
GGACTATGTAAATGAGTGTTAATCCCAAGGATTTTGCATGTGCTACAGTCAATTTTCGGGATGTCCTGGAAGTCCATCTGGGGCCTTAATGTTCTCGTAACTTACGTAACTAGGCATCTAACTCCACAGCGGCCCTTTTATTCTCTGCCCGCGAATCTCTGCTTGGTCTCCAAGGTCCTGTTAGATGAACAACTCAGTTCAGCAATCCCTAAAAAGCACGGTCCTTAAATCTGAACCCTGGCTTTGCGACCGCCAGTTTAGTGTCTACGTGGGCAAGTCAGCTCATCTATCTGTGGCTTGTTCTCTCCTCTCAGACATGCACCATGAATCTAACTCAACTAGTTTGCTGTGAGGTATGATGGATTGTAAGAAACTAGGAAATACTTCTATGTGCCAGTGAAATGCAAAAGAAGAGCAATTAGTGACGGCAATTCCAAGAAACCTGAGTGGTGCTGTGGGGTTTAAACTGAAAGAGAATTAAATCATTCGAAAATCTCACTCAGGTAGGGCGAGATTGCTCAGAAAAATAAAGACAGCCTATAGTCACGATTTAAGCCTACTTGAGCATAGGAGATACTCTGCCTCCAAGAACTGAGGAAAAATATTCTGTTGCTTAGCACAATTCACAGAATGTTGCTGCAGACAGAAAAGGGGTGCAAGATCTAAGAATCCAGAACCCTGTCAATTCTTCATCTTTTCCAGATTCATCGCAAGTGTTCATAGCCCTGTTGGATAACAAAGAGTATCATTAGCATATCTTCATTTCCTTGGGGTAGAAAGAGTTCAGAACAAACACTTCAATGGTTCACTTGGAATAATGGAAAAAAAAAAAAAGAAAGAAAAAAAAGAAAGTATTCAGAACATCCGTTTTTACCAATAGGGGGCAAAAATATTGCCCATGCAACTAAAATAAACTTATTATTAAGGGTCAATTAAAATAATGGGTAACATTTGAATCACGACTTGGTTTATAATACACTAGGTACAAAGAGCCTTAAAATTAACTCTTGTAAAAAGGCAAATCCTATTGCTTTCACTACACAAGGAAGACCCACAACTGGTTTTCCAGGCTGTTACATGTCTGTATGCATACATATTATTAATCAAAAAACCCAATGCAATGGTAGTCTCTAATCCTGCCTTATTCACCTCTTCCATCACTCAGAAAACCCAGCCCCCAGCAGCTGCACCTGCATTCGCACAACAGAGCCTGTGCCTGTTAAAATTTTCAATACTTCCAAGTTTAAACCGTGATGATGTCAGTCATAGATAAATTGGAACTTCAACAGTATCAAAAGCTGCTTTTATTAGGTTGGTGCAAAAGTAATAGCAGTTTTCGCCATCAAAAGTAAAGAGTAAAGTAATAGCTTGAGTTCCAGGTACACTGATATAGACACTGATATACACCCAAAAACAAGGTAAGAGAAAGAAAGAGAGACAGCCTTTTGTTCTGCTGATTCACCCCAACAAACTCCGCCTATAGGCGGGCAGAGTCTCTTTCTACCCAATGCCATGGTACATCTAACGATCTCAAATTAAAGGGTAGGAAAGCTCACAAAGAACTCAAGCATTTTCCAAGGCACCATGACCACCACCACTTGAATATTCTAAGAAACGCTGGTGAAAGTGACACACACAGAAGCGGGGATCTTTGTTTTGTGCTCTGGCCAGTGCCTAGAACGCAGTGGCATTCAATAACTACTTGTTAAATAAGATCTCATTTGTCAGACTTTGGAACCAAGCAAAGAGGACAGAAGTCATTTTTTTTAATAAAAAGAAACCTGAGAAGCTAAAAATGTGTATCTGCTCAAGTTCCAGGTTTTAAAAATTTATTATTATCATGTCAAACTTAACTACAGAATCCTTAAATGTTAAGAGAGATTCTATAATCTTGCCAAGAAAAAAAGAAAAGAAAATATCTTGCAAAAATAACAGGCAACCTCACAGCTGAGGGTATCTAAAAATAGAATCAGGCTAATGGATGACACTTTAAGTGGGGAGGTTAAAGATGGTTCTCCCAGCACTTGAAAAGCCTGTCTTATCCAGGTCTGGTTTTAATCAAATTCTGCACCATGAATTTCAGGCTTCAACTGCCAGGCTCACAAGACTCATTTCCATTTAGTCCATGGGCTGTTCAAAACACAGAAAAAAAAGCCACTAAGCTCTGAGACTGTGTTACAGGAAACACCATTTTCAGGCTTTTCAACAGAGCCAAATGTAGCCCCGACTAATATTGGTTTGAGGAATGACCTCTCCGATACATGGAGTCACCCCCGTAACTTCCAGGAAGGATGCAAACTATGGAATTTGGAAAGGTGAAATGCCTGACAAGGCTACTTTACACAGGGGAAAATCTATGCTCCAATGGGAAACTTGTGGATTGTCCATAAGCAGCCCTTCTAGGCTCTTCTACAAATCCATAGGTCACAGACAACTGATAGCAATGCAAAAGAATTCTGTCTACAGACATTCAAATAAATCAAAGTAGAGGGACCCTCCTCTTCCCCCATATAGAAAAAAGGGCCCCTGCACGTGCATATCCGTTTCATTCCTGCTCAACAAATGTGTCTATTCTTTGGATGCTCTTTTGGACTGGTTCTAATGCTTCACTAGTTTTCTCATTAATGAGTTAAAGAACATCTTTAAATATTCTTCTTTATAGCTGTACAAGAATCATGATTCTACTTTTATTTGAGAATTGTATTTTAATACTTTTTGAGTCTTTCTTCTAAGAAGAGTCCAACATTCCAATAAGCTAAAATACGCATTCTCCTGATCTAAATTGTATGGCTTTCTGTGATATCCATATACATAATACGTGATGTTTGGAATATATGTGATATATATAAATATATGTGATATATATATTCATACACACACAGATATATATTTATTTATTTACACACACACACACACACACACACACACGGATTTTGTCCATTGTTCCTGGCTTGTAACGGTCATAGCCCTTGCTGCATACAGTCTTCTGCACTCATGTCAGGGTGGCTTGGGCCTCAAAAGCAGGCTTTGGAAGACAGGATCTCCCTCAATGAACTTCTATCTTCCTTTCACCTGCTCATTTTTCTCCCTTGGACGGACTCTAATTTTCCCTTGCCTTTCTAGCTTGGATCTGGCCATAGAGAAATGATCTGACCTGCCTTATCTGACTGTAGGTCAGAAGACCCTCATTTCAGAAGGAGTCTTGCCACAACCCTGGGAGAAAGGAAGGCTGCAGAGGGAGGCCAAGAAGAGGCTAAACAGACAGGCCTTGCTGGGTTTTCCCACATAGCCTATCAGTATTAGATCACAGTCTTCCTGTCCAGTCACATCTCCCCATGGTTGTCCAAGCTTCAGCGATGCTTATCCAACGAGGTCTCCTTAAAAAGCCCAAGACGATGGAGTTTGGAGAGCTTCCAGGTAAGTGAACACGTGAGGTTCCTAGAGGGTGACCTGCTGGGGAGGGCACGGAAGCTCTGCACCCCTTCCCCGCTTACCTTACCCTATGCATTTCCTCATCAGTGTCCTTTTAAATATCCTTTATAATAAGCCAGTAAATAGAAGTACCTGTTTCCCTGAGTTCTGTGAGCTGCTCTAGCAAATTAATCAAACCCAAAGAAGCATGAGAACCCTAACTTTAAGTTGGTTGGCCATTAGTGCTGGAGGCCTGGACTTGAGATGATGCCGGATGGGGGCAGTCTTGTGGGACGGAGCCCTCAACCTGTGGGATCTGATGCTATCTCCAAACAGCTAGTGTCAGAATCAAATACACTGAAGTACACCCAGCTGGCGAACTGATTGCCTGCTTGGTGTACAGGGTGGGAGAAAGCGGGAGGCAACCACACACATTTGGTCACAGAAGTCTTCCGGGTTGACTGTTGTGGTGTGAGAAGAGAAAAAACAGTTCCAGTTTTTTCCACACTCAACTTCCGTGAAGACAAAGAGTGATTAATACACAAGAATGATACACAGAACTGAAGTCCATCATATGTTGATCTCAAATTACAGCATGCTTCCTTTGTCCTTGAAACTAACGACTGTCTTAAGTTGAAGCTTACATTACTTTTCCACGTCAAATTCTACATTTAAAACTCCGTATGTGTCCTCATGTTCCTTCTTATCCTGATCACCATAATAACACTGGATTTGGGTTGAATTATTTAGCATTTTTCCTATTTCATAAAGATCTTACATTTATCAAGAAGCTAAAGTATTTCCATCTGTTAATTTCCTTCCTGCTTAAGAAAAAGTCCTACAAACATTTTATTACCATTTGCAGGAGTCCTTAATACTCAGCCTCCAAATTCTGACTTTTCAGCTGCAGTTACCTATCTCTACCTCTCTTTAATCCTCAGATTAGAGGGAAGCAACATAACAAGGTCACCAAACATTTCGGAGCTGTCAATTCCTGAAGCTAGCTGGCAATTCAGTCTAGCGCTGCATTAATTCCAAGGGGTGTTCTAAAATTCTTGAAACAAGATTTTAATTATTAAAAAAAAGATAGAGTATTCTCTCTCCTAAATGAGGGTTAGCAGATGATCCTGACAAAACCCTCCCCCCACATTTTAACTGTTAAATTCAAGAGTTAAGACTAGAAATAGGAAGATTCTTCCCAAACTATTTTAGGACTGGAAGCATATGTTAAACGAACCAAATCAAAGTATCTTTAGAATCAAAGTCTAAGTCATATTTGCTCTAAAAGACAAAGAAAAAAAAAAAAGGTAGCAACCCCAAAGGAACGCACGAAAGCTATTGGTGCCTGGTCATCTGAGCTTCAAGATTTCCTAAGCTAGGAGCCTGACTTAGCCACTAGCTGAATGTTGTATGGGGTCACACCTGCCTCCCCTAGGCTGGCACAAACTACGTGGAGAATTCCTTTGAGGACTTTCTGGTAAGCAACCCCACTAAAGCTCCCAACAAACAGCCTTACATCTGATTGATCCTGAGCTACGCTTCTCAAAATAACTTGTTCCCTTGGAGCCTGGGTAATTACATGCAAGATGTGGCTCTGTGACAGGGCAGACCCAACTGTTGCTCAGTTTCAGGCAGCAGCAGTCTTTCTCGTACTTTCCTCATTCTCTTCTTAAGGGTGAATTCAAGCCTAAACAAAAGCACACTGATGACTCCCGGCTCAACCCATCCGGCAACTGGGGAAGCAGCTTGTACTACACAGACTGCAAAATAAATATTCTTTAATTTAAGTTCACCATACTGCTACTATTTTCAGGGACCCAAATAAATGGCTGCCTACACACAGAGATGCAAGCATTCATTTAGAATGAAACAGCTCTCTGTAATACACCATATTCTCTGCATTGCTGTCCCAGACCAGAGAACAATTCTAAGTAAGGAACAGCCCACAGTCAGGTACATCTATAGCTTTCCCCTACATATGGGGAAAACTCTGATTAACATATGCAATAAAAACAGGGAAACTGGGCATTTCCAGTGTTCCTGCCAACTCCACACCGGAGGGAACCAGGCTGGGACTTCCCCCACCAAGAGTTCTTCCCCAGGGCTCCTGCTGCCTGGTACTCAGGAAAATGGGTAATAAAGTCTTTACATCTGGAGCCATTTCAGACCATGGCATATTATAGCATAAAATACACAAATATATGCTTCTAGACTATAGCATAAAGTGAGCTAGTAGGCACTTGGCAAAATATACCCACTTGTTTTCTCCAGGTTGTGACTTTTTTAATATTTAAACATTTCTAATTTTAAAATGTAATATTCCCTAAATATTCTACAATAAACATGTATTCCTTATGCAATTATTTAAATATACATCTTTTAAAAATAATTCAGGAGAGCATAAACATTTGTTAGCCGAGATTTGTAAGTTATTTTCTTTGCCCTTCCCTAGTTGTCTGTAATGATGCCAGGCGGCTTTACTTCATTAATCCTCTATATTCCCTGTGGAGGGGGAAAACACTACTTAACTTGGCTACAACCCAGCAATCCTAGAGTTCTGAAGTTAATTGCTTAATAAAGTGCTACTTCAAGACTTTTTTAGAGCTTCACACTAAAAGCTCTATTTTGACATCACATTTTGAAATCCTACTGGAAAGATACACCCTGGCCAAGTCCTAGGACTGCAGAATAGAAATCCTTTAGAGTCCTTTAATATCCAGTTACCCAGATACCAGTTACAGCAATAGAACTCACCGTCACACATCAGTCACTTCTGACATGATGTTTCCTGCTTCCCTACCAAGTCCTCAAAGGACTCTCATGGTGTCATCCCTACCTGTGTCTCACTATAGAAATGAGGGAAAATGTTCTATTAAACCTGATTTATCACACAGTAAATCCATTTATCACCATTTCGCTGCTAGATTTTCAAGTGCCTAAACATGGAAATAAATCCTTATAATTTTCAGAAAAGACATACTGTCAGAAGAACAAATCAACAGACGCAACTTTAGTAACTAGTCCCGATCTTTAAATAAGGTTTAACTCTTAGTTTTGCAGATGTCCAAAATTAAGTGTCATTAATGCCTGGCCCATATTAATATCAAATTCTCTAAAGTGTTAAGTATATACAATATTTATAAAACCATATACATAGCATGTAATACAAAACCAAAAGTTGGCCGGGGGCAGTGGCTCACACCTGTAATCCCAGCACTTGGGAGGCTGAGACAGGCAGATCACCTGAGGTCAGGAGTTCAAAACCAGCCTGGCCAACATGGTAAAACCCTGTCTCTACTAAAAATACAAAAAACTAGGTGGTGGGTGCCTGTGAGTCCAGCTACTTGGGAGGCTGAGGCAGGAGAATCACTTGAACCCAGGAGGTGGAGGTTACAGCAAGCCGAGATTGCGCCACTGCACTCCAGCCTGGGCAACAGAGCAAGACTCCGTCTCAAAACAAAAAAAAAAAACAAAAGTGTATCAGCGACCCCCACTTCAGAGGGCAACCTGGCCCACAGGAGGACTCAGCCTGGCTGGTGATCCCACAGCCCTCCATTCACAGGGCTCACTCTCACAGTGTTCTGCAAAGCTTGGTCTTCTAAAAGATTTATGAATTAAAAGATTCAGAATAACTAGATTCTTGGCGTGTGTGTGTGTGTGTGTGTCTGTATATATATATACACACACACACACACACACAATTAAAAATCTTACTTCACCAATGTTTACATTTTTAAAGTTCCAGAAATAGGCCAGCACTTTGAGAAAAGCCATTACTACCCTATGTATAAATTACTTGGGGAAAAACAAATCACTTGGGTGCCAACATTATTTTAACTTTCTACGAGGTTGCCTGTGTATGTCCTCAGAACAGGGTGACCAAAGTTTGTAGTCTAAACTGGGCCACTTCTGAGAGACAAAGGAGGTACTATTTATAATTCCTCTGGGACAAAAGCCACCAACTGGGATTGTCCTGGACAAACCTGGAGGTAGGGTCACCCTACCTCTGAAATGACTCCAACCGCCTTCGTCAGTTCATTTCATAAGGAACGGAGGCCCTGGGAGACGAAGTGACTTGCCCAAGGTCACTGGCTACTGTGCTGCTCCTCACACCATCTCCCATCTTTTAGGGTTAAAAATGAAAGCTCTTCCCCAGCACTTTTCTGGGGCTACTCAGAACATTCCCAGATATGTATTTCACATTTCTAACAGGACAGGGGCCTGCTCTGTGTCTAAATAAATTCCCCGGAAGCAGTCTGGGCAAGATGACCCCTAAAAATAACCTTTCCCAGTCTTGGCAAGACGGCCCCTAAAAATAACCTTTCCCAAAGAACCTTTTCAGTGAACTCTGGGGGTGGCGGAGGAAATTCAGATGCAGCAGTATCAAGTTCAGCATCCTCAGACATTGTTCCCACCTCCTGTCTCACATTCACGCTTATCACTCGAAGCAGTAACAGCAATGGTCAGTGGAGCTAAGAGAGGACTCATCTCAATAAACCTGATGGAGATGAGGGTCAGCTGATAAGATCAGCGTACAGTAGGATGAGAGGGACACGCCTCACACACAGTGACTATCCTATCGGTACTGACTTCACATCTGGGCACTATGGTTAGCCACCCACATATACAGGACAAAGCCTATCCATCTTCTATTGAGCCTGAAATTCACCGGAATTAGACAACAGGGTTATTGTCTCAGAAAAGTCACCTTTAAAAATATCAGTGAAAATCAGCCGGGTGTAGTGGTGCATGCCTATAATCCCAGCTACTTGGGAGACTGAGGCAGGAGAATAGCTTGAACTTGGGAGTTGGAAGTTGCAGTCAGCCAAGATGGTGTCCCTGCACTCCATTCTGCAGAGCAGGCCTAGGTGGCCAGAGGCGGCTGCAGAAAGCGGGAGGCCTTGGGAAAGAGGACTGTGAAGCAGGATAAAGCATCAAGCAGGGATTCATCAGCCTACTTTGCAGTTTTACTTCGTGCCAGTTTCTTTCAGAGTAAAGTCTTTATTAACCATTCAACCTTATTTTCCTTTTAGTCATCACCTATTTATGAAGCTTGGTTTTTCCTTGACCTATTAGATACAGAGAGATTCACTTATATTCTCTCTGCTTTGGGGTATGTTTAAAATTTCCCATAATAAACAGGATTTTTTTTTTATGTAAAGTGAGTTCTCAGTACTGTTATTTCAAAATGTGCTAGGTTCAACCCCTGTGGAGTTCTGATCTTAGACGGCCTTCCTGTACATAAAGACGCAGCACCCGTAGGAGGATAACTCTATGTTCTTGCCTCCAAAAGTTTCATTTTCTAGTTCCAAAAGGGAGTTGACTCAGATACTCAGGCATGCTGAACTGTGGCTTCTTTTGGAAGCTAGTCAGACATACCAGCATTCACTTCAGAGATGTGTCCTTCGTGGCATGCCGTCTAAAACTCTGAGAGGTTTAGCTGACTTCTCCTGTGGCCCCTTTCCTCCTACTTGGGTATTTCTGCTGGACAACACAACTGCTAAAGCCTGACTTGGGGAAAATCTTTGAATGACAACATGTACCATGCCTCAGAATTCCGTTTTCTCACTGTCATCAGACATTCCCAGTTGTACCAGTTTAGAAATTAAAAACTTCACACATACACATGCCCTTCCATAAAGGCAGGAGGTTTACAAGTGGAAAATCAGAAATACTGAATCCCAGGCTTCTGCTCTGGGTTGGTTACAAATCCAAGCAGAAAGCAACAAAAATAGATAAAGTTTAGTGATAAAAGGCAAGACACTTACAGTTAAGCAGCCTGGATCTGAAATCCAGCTCTACCATTTTCAGACCAAAAATATGCAATAAAATAATTAGCATCTCTATATTTATAAAATTTCAATTATGAGAGAGAACTATTTCTACATGATTTAGGCAAAATTCTGTATTTTCCAGGTACCACTTTCCTACCCTCAACCACCTCTGAGCAACTCACTTAACTTGCCTAGCTAAAAAAATGAAGATGGTAATATTCACCTTTCAAGACGGCTGCGAAGATCAAGTAAAATCATATATAAGGTTAAAACAGTGCCTGGAATTTCTCAATAATAGTTGTTTCTCTGTCTTATTCAGCAAATCATTTGGGATACTAGGAATAATATGTGAAAATCTCCCATTTTTAAATTCACTGGTAAAAATCCATATATTAAAATACCACTTTTACTGTCTGATTGGAATACATTTTGGTTTTGGTGTTAGACTGAAAAAAATCACAACATCCTCTGCTCCAAATTCTAACATGAAAGACCAAAGTATGCAATAAAATAATCGGCTATCTCATATTTCATAAAATTCCAATAACATAATAGAAATATTACGGTCTGCAAAACACAAAACACATGGTTTGTATTTTCCTAATCTGATCACCGGAACACCTGCCTCCCCTCAAAAATGTGTTTGTTTCAAAACGGAAAAACATTATTCTCTATGCATAATCTCTAAGCAGATTTCAATTTTCTATACATCTTTTACCATTTTCACGACTGTTCTTCTGACACCCAAAACATCTATGTTTTAAAGCCTTAAAATAAAACATCTAAATGAGAAAAATAATTCATTTCCTTAATTTTATAAACGATAAAACTGAAAAAGAAAATCCAATCTTGGAGTTAAAACCTGTATTATGGGGTTTTTTTTTTCTTCAGGCATCTTACAAACGTTCAATAAAGCCTTCCTTAGCAAAGCCTATCACTGGCCATTCTGAGTGCGGAAGAATTTTATGTCACAGACTTGAACACACCACCATAAATAAGTTCTTACAGTTTTTTGCTTCCTTTGAAAATATAACTTGTCTCATGAACTAAAAGATATTGCATTCCACAGCACCAAAGCTGTGGTTCTTTTCCAGTAACTAAACCAACTAAAATGCCAGATTTAGGCTGACTGGCAAAGTTCCAGTAGAATACCAAGGAGATTTCTCCAGAAAGAAAATCAAAGACATCTTGACAGTTTGAGGGGTTCCAAGTTGTCTAATAGATGATGTTTTCATCTACAAAAGCAAGACTTCCATGTTCAGTTCCCATCACCGCTTCTTTTCGGAGGCTTCTATTCTTAGCTCACTTTAATGCCTTCCAGGTAGATCTTTTTCCACTCACACCCTCAGAGTTGCAGCCATTGCTGTATGTAGATAACTTCCGTACCTCAATCTCCAGCCTTGACTTTTCTCCTTTTATTCACTGGATATCAAGCCCTCAATCCAAATTCCCCATTTTTTTCTTTCAAGACAGGGTCTTGCTCTGGTGCCCAGGCTGGAGTACAATGATGTAATCCACTGATTACATCATTGCAGCCTCAACCTCCCTGGCTCGAGCCATCCTCCTACCTCAGCCTCCTGAGCAGCTGGGACTACAGGCACACACCAACACACCCGGTTGATTTTTGTATTTTTGTAGAGATGGGGTTTTGCCAGGTTGCTGTGCCTGGCTTCAAATCCCACATTTTTAACTTCTACAAAACTCAAGAGCCCTTTACTTTTACAGATGAATACCAAAGACATTAGAGATAAGGCTACAAATGATTCAAATTCAGTTTTACAGCCTGGCTATTTTGTGGTGTTGGTCAAGGGCCTCGAATACAGCGGGACAACAGCGGTAAAGTTGTTTGAATTGAAATAAAGAGACTGCAATTTTTGGAGGTCAAAATGGTCAGCATCAAGTATTTCATATGGCTCTATCTTATCTATAAATTATCTTAAAATTCTCATAAACAGCAATGAGATTACCTACCTTCAAAAAGTAACTGTCATCTTCACATCTTGTCTCACTATAACAAAATAACTTAAAGATTCCACGTGACTTTAGAAGATAAGATTTCTTGATTTGTCTTTCCAACTCAATTATAACTACCTGTGCAAAACTCAATCATAGCTTCATATTAAATACTTGCTTGCTGCCATTCCCCACAACAATCTTTCATTTATTTGTTTTTGAGACAGAGTCTTGCTCCATCACCCAAGCTGGAGTGCAGTGGCACGATCTCACTGTACCCTGCTGTGAGTGCAGCTCACTCACTCCAGTTCCAGCAATTCTCCTGCCTCAGTCTCCCAAATTGCTGGGATTTCAGGTGCGCACCACCACACCCATCTAATTTTTGTATTTTTAGTAGAGACGGGGTTTCGCCATGTTGGTTAGGCTGGTCTTGAACTCCTGACCTCAGGTGATCCGCCAGCCTCAGCCTCCCAAAGTGCTGGGATTATAGGCATGAGCCACTGTGCCCGGCCCCAAAACAATTTCATATTCACCTATTTGTACATCTGGTTCTCACAATCACTAATGAAATATAGGTCTTTTCTAAGACAGAATGGCTTTTTATGAAAAGGTTGTAATGCATACTAATAATCTATTTTCAGGGTATAGAAATTTCTAAAGACTATGACCAACACATTTACCCCCTAGCAAAAACAAATATAAGACAAATCAAAGTTATGCCAACTTCTTGGTCTAGGATTGGCATGTACGAGGACTACCTCTGCCAATTCTTCCCCAGGACCACAGAATCACTTGCAATCTCTTCTCCATTTTCCAATTCCACCACTGTGAAGCACACCGCATCTTCCAAAAAATGTTCCCCATGTTTTCTATACAAAAACAAATTTAAATTTATACTTCTCTGAATCATAAATGAACTTGGAATTTTCTTTATTAAGTGGGTGAAGGTTTTCAATGTGGGAGAAAAAAAAACTCATTTCAAATCAAATTCATGTTACCAGAACTTTTTATCATAAATATGGTAACAAATTTTATTATGACATACATAAATCTGTATAATTATTTTTTCAATTCTAAAAGCTCTAAATTCCAATTACTTATGTTCCTTTTTTTTTTTTTCAGACAGCCTATCTCTGAACTTTTTGTTGATTTATTTTTTATTTGTTGAGACAGTGTCACTCTGTCTCCCAGGCTAGGGTACACTGGCATGATCTCGGCTCACTGCAGCCTCCGCTTCCTGAGTTCAAGCAGTTCTCATGCCTCAGCCTCCCAAGTAGCTGGAATTATGGGAGTGTGTCACCACACCCAGCTAATTGTTTTTTGTATTTTTTGTAGATACTGGGTTTTGCCATGTTGGCCAGGCTGGCCTCAAACTCCTGGCCTCATGTGATCTGCCTGCCTTGGCTTCCCAAAGGGCTGGAAACTGTCCCAGTGCCCAGGCATGAGGCACTGTCCCTGGCCTGAACATTTTTTAATGAGAAGCTTATTTCTCACTCTGTCACCCAGAGCTGGAGTGCAGTGGTGCCATGCAGTGGTGCCATCCATCATAGCTCACTGCACCCTCAAATTCCTGAGCTCAGCAATTCTCTCACTTCAGCCTCCCAAGTAGCTAGAACCACAAGCACGCGCCACTATACCTGGCTAATTTTTAAAATTTTTTGTAGATACCAGGTCTCTCTATGTTGCCCAGGCCAGTCTCTAACTCCTAGCCTCAGGAGACAGCCTGGCCTTAGCTTCCCAAAGCGCTGGGAATACAGGCGTGAGCCACCACGCTCGGCCTTGACAGCTCAGACTTAAAACAAGAATCAAGTCGAGGAACTCTTTTTGGAGACTTGAGAAAATTCTTCAAGAGAACATTTTTAAAAAGCGTTAAACAAGTATGAGTTGGGAGTTAATACATTTAGAGCTCAAAAAGTCATAACAACTGTCAAAAAGCTTTCAATTGTTAAAATGATTTTTAATTTTAAAGTAATTGTACTAAAAGTTTTTTAGAAATAATTCATAATTTCTTCATTCAATAAATGTCAGTGCGGGTCGGGTGCAGTGGCTCATGCCTGTAATCCCAGCACTTTGTGAGGTCGATACAGACAGATCTGTATCTGTCTTGGGAGGCTGAAGTGAGAGAATTGCTGAGCTCAGGTCTGGAGTCTGAGACCAGGCTGGCCAACACGGTGAAACCCTGTCTCTACTAAATGTACAAAAAATTAGTCACACTTAGTGGCACATGCTTGTAATCCCAGCTACTTGGGAGGCTGAGAAAGGAGAATTGCTTGAACCCAGAAGGCAGAGGCTGCATTGAGCTGAGATCATGCCATTGCACTCCAGCCTGGATGATGACAGACCACGACTTTGTCTCAAAAAAAAAAAAAAAAAGAAAGAAAGAAAGAAAGAAAAAGGCCAGGTGCGGTGGCTCATGCCTGTAATCCCAGCACTTTGGGAGGCCGAGCCAGGTGGATCACACGAGCCAGGTGGATACACCGATCCAGAAAAGTGTAGAGATGGGAAATGGTGTGTGTGTGTGTGTGTGTGTGTGTGTGTGTGTGTTCAAATATGTGGGTATGTGAGTGGGGTGGGGTGTGTGTGTGTGCATGCATATGTTCAGAACAGAAAGCAAAGATTGGGGGAGAAGCTTGCAAACTACTATGCTAGACAAATTTCAAAGGAAGGAAAACCTTAAGTGCAAGAATTGGGCTTTTCATGTGAGGTAGAGCCAGGTGGATCACATTTCACCAGGTAGAGCCTGGTGAAAATCCGTCTCTACTGAAAAATACAAAAATTAGCCAGGAATGGTGGCGTGTGTCTATAATTCCAGCTACTCGGGAGGTTGAGGCACAGAATCATCTGAACCCAGGAGGCGGAGGTTGCAGTGAGCTGAGATCGTGCCACTGCACTCCAGCCTGGGCGACACAGCGAGACTCTGTCTCAAAAAAAAAAAAAAAATGTCAATGCGGACTCTGTGTGAGCCCCAGTTCTAGAGAAGAATTGCTGCTCACAGCCCTTGTTGGGATGACAAAGAGTTCCAAGTGACCCCCCCACTCTAGAAAGCAGGCTCTCAGAGAAGCAGCTGCAGAAGGAGGTACTCTCAAGATGGGTAGAGGAGGGAGGGTCTGTGAAAGAGACAAGGGCGGAAGTCAGACCCAGTGAGAGGCAATCGGGGACATGAGATCTTTAAAAACCTGTGGTGGGGATGCTGGGGTGCTGAACAGAACAGATGATGGGGCTAGTTCAGGCCTGGCCTCACAAACAACCGTTTTAAGAGGCTTGAACTCTCTCCTGAAGGCTAGGAAGACACATAGAGACCCTTGAAGCAGCAAAATATCACAACCGGGCTTGTGTCTTCTTAAGATCATTCTTGCCAGCATCGTGGAGAAAAGCCAGCAGACAAACATGACCCTTGGAAGGCTGACAAAAAGGGAGGCCACCACCCTCATCTCCGCAGGGAAGGCGGAAAACCTGAAGGTCTTAGAGCACATAGGGAGAGGGAAAGGCAGGGTCCAGAGGACTCCATGGGAGATGGTGACCCAACGGCCGTGGTGTGGGAGAGAAGGAGGTGGCAAGGGTGACACCCAGGTTTCTGGCTCGGGCGCCTGGGAGAAAGACATTTCCATTCACCATGAAGGGCAACCAGGCAGGAGAGTTTGAAACACCTTTGGCTTTGAAAACACCTTCCTTACACCAGCCTGGTTGTATTGGGTGCCCCACGTCTTGCTTCTCCCAGACCTCTCCTGTCTCTTGAACTAGGCTGTAAATGCTGTAAGGGCCACAGTGGTGTCTTCAATTCACTGTGCAGGTGGTCCCTAGAAGGACTACACCAATGTTTGCCAAATGAATGGAAGAATGAATGATCATGCTTATGTTCCATTTATATTTTGGTCCTCATTAGGGTGGCAGGTGAAAACACCTGCTAGTTACCGATCCAGAAAAGTGTAGAGATGGGAAGTGGGGTGTGTGTGTGTGTGTTCAAATATGTGAGTATGTGAGTGGGGTGGAGTGTGTGTGTGTACATGCATATGTTCAGATATGTTTGTACCAAAAATTTCCCTCCGTCTTCTTCAGAAAAGCCCAATTCTTGCACTTAAGGTTTTCCTGACTTTGAAATTTGTCTAGCATAGTAGTTTGCAAGCTTCTCCCCCAATCTTTGCTTTCTGTTCTTTCTGGAAGACTTAGTGCTGTTCCCAGGGAAACGGCGGTAGGATTCTGACTGTCCTCCAACGTATTCCGTGTAAACTCCTCTGCTCATCACGGTGGCGTCGTCACCCACTCCAGAACTGCGCCTTTTCTGTAGGTGTCTCCCAGCTGCAGCGACCGACTGCAGTGCTCCTGACAGTTTTCTGAGGCTGCGTTAAGTTAGTTTCCCAGCTAAGAGTTACATTCCTCCTCCCACGCTCCTGGAAAATCTTAAGATGGGCTTAAGTTTCTTACCTGGTGAACGTAGCTGAAGGCCTAGGGCGACCCCAAGACACATCAGTGTCCCAAATAGGATGTAATGGCAAAGAGTGGTTTTTGTGCCTCAGATCTCCTGCAACTGTGAGTCTCCGTAGCAAACCACATGTATATTTATTACAGTCCCTCTGGGTGCAGAGGTTTCTTAGTGCCCACACAAAACTCTGCCTTTAACCTCTTCCTTGACACTTCTGCACGTTAAGAACTTTCTCTGGCTCTCAGAGACTATCTGCAACTCCACCTCTCCCTCCCAGCAATAGCCACGTGGACACCAGACTCGCCACCCCATCATGGTGGCGCCTTTCCGTGCACTGAATAATGACATATTCTGTAAATACTTAACTTCTTATCCAGACACAGCGTCCCGGTGGATAAAGAGACTCTCCTCATTAGTTTGGTTGTTACTTGTCAATACCACTGTCTTGACTTTGAAGTCCAGGAGCTCTAATGGGGAGGATCATATCTACTTAATTGGATTTATACCACAGCCTACTGTGGAACAACATGTGGTTATTTAATACTTCGTATAATCCCTCCTGATCACTCTCAAATTGATGCCTTCCTCACTACTGCAAACAGCCCCCTTATTCTGATCCTCACCACTTTATCTGTATGGCCCCATAACGGGCTTTCGCCTGGGTCCCCCAGCCTCAGGCCTTTGTCCACTCAAATTTATCCCGCCAACAATACTAGTTCTGAAAACATGGCTCTTCCCAGCTCAAAAAACTTCCGGAGCTCTGCATGGCTTGGAGAATAAGGTCCACACTCACCTTAGCACCCCAGGCCCTCTATAACCTAGCTCTTCTGCATGGATCCAACTTTCTAAGTTTGAATATGCATCTTTAGCGTCAGGTATTATCTCCTTATCACGCATACACAAACACGCCATGAGCCACAGACAAATCCAATACAAAGCTAGGCTTCGGCAGACCTGAGTCCTGGTCTGGCCACCTTGGCTACTTTCTCCTTCTATACTATTACCTTTGAACTTCTCCCATGTCTTGATGAGAGGGTGAGTGAAGGGGGCCCGGGAACTATCAGATGCAAGAGTGCTTTGATAGTGCCAAGGTAAACACTTGTTGTATTAAACTTACCATTCCTTCCCCCAACCACCACCCACCAAAGAAAGTCACGCAGGTTTTTCACACTATTTCTCGAACCAAGAATGCTCTGTTTCCTTCTCTCCACTCAGACAATATTTAGTTATTACTCAAATTAAGGCTCAAGTTCTGCTCCCAAAAGCTTTCTCCTCATTATTCTCTACCCACAGTGATTTTCCTTACTTCACCTCCTATAACTTTCATTCTTTTTATTATTTATTTATTTTTTGAGACGGGTTCTTGCTCTGTTGCCCAGGCTGGAGTGCAGTGGCATGATCACAGCTCACTGCAACCTCATACTCCTGGGCTCAAGTGATCCTCTGGCCTCACCCTCCCAATCAGGTAGAATTACAGCTGCACACCACCACACTTGGCTACATTTTTTATTTTTTGCAGAGACAGGGTCTTGCTGTGTTGCCCAGGCTGGCCTCAAACTCCTGGGCTAAAGCAATCTTCCTACCTTGGCCTCTTAAAGTGCTGGGATTACAGGCATGAGCCACTGTACCCAGCTAACTTTTATTCTTACACTTATTATCAAACAATTTCTTATGTTCCAAGTATTCCACTGTGTAAATTCTATCTTTAAAAGTACACCAGGCCGGGCACAGTGGCTCATGTCTGTAATCCCAGCACTTTGGGAGGCTGAGGCGGGTAGATCACGAGGTCAGGAGATTGAGACCATCCTGGCTAACATGGTGAAACCCTGTCTCTACTAAAAATACAAAGAATTAGCTGAGCATGGTGACACACGTTTGTAATCCCAGCTACCCGGGAGGCTGAGGCAGGAGAATCGCTTGAACCCAGGAGGCAGAGGTTGCAGCAAGCTGAGATCATGCCACTGGACTCTAACCGGGGCAACAGACTGAGACTCCATCTCAAAAAAAAAAAAAAGTTGGGCCAGGCACAGTGGCTCACATCTGTAATCCCAGCACTTTGGGAGGCTGAGGTGGGCAGATCATGAGGTCAGGAGTTCAAGACCAGCCTGGCCAACATAATGAAACTCCGTCCCTACTAAAAATACAGAAAAATTACGAAAAAAATACAAAAATTAGACAGGCATGGTGGTGCACAACTATAGTCCTAGCTACTCAGGAGACTGAGGCAGGAGAATCGCTTGAACCAAAGAGGCAGAGGCTGTGGTGAGTCGAGATTGCACCATTGCACTCCAGCCTGGGCAACAGAGTGAGACTCTGTCTCAAAAAAACAAAAAGTATACCAGAGGAGGGGGGATGGGAAGCTAGTGTCTAACGGGTACAGAGTCTCAATGTGGGATAATGGAAACGTTCTGGAGACACATTGTGGTGATGGTCGCACAATAATGTGAATAGACGTAACGCCACTGAATTGTACACTTCAGATTAAAATGGTAAATTTTCTGTTATATGTATTTCCCAACAATTTTCAAGGTACATCAAGGTCACCAAGGACCAAATCTCATGCCCTATGATCCCTCACAAGTCTAAGCACAGTACTGATTAACAAGTATTCGGTGCACAAGGATAATAATATTTGAACATTTACAGATCACTTTACAACGTATAAAGCCCCTTCGCCATAAAACAGTTTCACTGTTTGATCCAGACAAAAAAACCCTGTGAGTTAAGAAAGACAGGTATTTATCTTCATTTTCTAGATGCAGAAATTGAGACTTGAAACATTTAGTGATTCAACTGTAGTCGAACAGAGGGTACCAGGCAGAGCTTCGACTCATCTGGGTCTCATGAATCTGAGAAATATCACAAGCTTTTTGTTAATCGTTGGAACAAACAATTAGTACCTTTTCTACTAGGAAAAATTCATGCAAGAGTATGTCATCAGGCAGGAAGAGCCTTCACCTTGTGGTCTAAATCAGCAGCTGCTGCCCACAGAACAGGGGCAAGGGCCGCGCAAAGGCTCCCAGGCTCTCTATTCAATCCGGACCCTGTGGGCAGCTGCCTCTGCACACACATCCTGCCATGATGCCTGACCCAACAAGGCAACATGTTCGCCTAAATGCCAGACTGGCAGGACATGCCCCAAGGAGAACCCAGCCAGCTCAACTGTGAAGAGGGCAGAAGAATCTGAATTTCCTTAGGGACCACTAAAAACAACTGGAACACCTAGAAAAGTGTATCGATCAACAAGCCATGTAACGATTATGGACATAAGGACCCTTTATGTATCGAAACATATTTCATTTCCTTAAAAGGTCTGCTCTAGCCTCCCAGTAAGGTGAAGGACAGCGCCCTGAGCTTGTGAAGATAGCAAACATATTCAGCATTGCTGCTCTGACAAGTCACCTCCCAATTAGGCTTCAGTGGAGGTACTAGCTCAGTGTGTTCCTTGATTCCAGGAGAAGTTTACTTCTAGACGCCAACACTCTAAAAGTTTCAACAGTCCACTGAAGAAGTCCCGATTTACTTGGAAATCGATATCCCTAAACTGTGTTCTATATGGTAAAACATTCCAACTCCAAGACTGTGCCTCAGCACTTCAGCGTCTTAAAATATTGAATCTGGGGCTGAGCATGGTGGCTCATACTCATAGTACCAGCACTTTAGGAGGCCAACGTGGGAGAATGGCTTAAGTCCAGGAGTTCAAGACCAGCCTGGGCAACACAGTGAGACCCTGGCTCTACAAAAAAGTTTTTAAAATAAAAAAATTAGCCATGTGTGGTGCTGCATGCCTCGGCCTCATGGAGGTCAAGGCTGCAGCGAGCTATTATTGTGCCACTGCACTCCAGCCTGGGCAACAGAGCAAAAGACTGACTCTAAACATTTTATATACATGTTATATATGTGTGTACATACATAATATCTCATACCTGTCATACTGCAGGCATTTTTCTTCTACCCACGAGTTGTATGAAGTAAAATATGATATTCTTTATAGAAAATATAAATATTCCTAACCCTATTAACACACTCTTGTGAAAGAGAAGGTAGACACGTGGAAACGCCTATTCACACTCATGCTAAACCCACTATCTTCTGGATTCCCTTCTCTTATAAAACACACTACACTTTTATAAAATCCTTCTGCAGTAAGGCTTTCATTCCACACCACAGAGCAAGGATTAGCATAGCCCATGAGACTCTCTGAACTGTAGATATAATTAGGCATCACATCCATTATAACGCCACAGACGTCATCATGTGCTACCAGCATCTGTTGACAGATCTCATACCCAGCATATCACTGAAATGGCAAGTGTGGAGAAGGTAGCCCACAATAGAAACAATGGCATTTTACCCTTGTCCGGTTCCAGCAGTTTGTCTCATAGGACATAAATAGAGGCCACTCCTCTGGCTGCCCTGAGCTCACAGTTCAATATTATTTTACTGACTTGAGCAGAGTCTATATCAAAAGTAGAAACAGAGGCTCTTCTAGGTCTGTCCTAATGAAGTTTCAGCCCCCAAGCATGTACAACATTCAAACTATCTTAAGAAAAAAAATTCTCATGTCAAACTTTTTAGCATTATTTTGGACTGAGACCAGGAAATATGTCATTTTTAAATAATCAACTTTACTTCAAGTATTATTTAATTACAATAATACAGTCAACAGAGGAATCCCAAACCTAAAAGAATTACAAAGCCATATATCCAAAAATACTGCAAATATATTAAAAGATTAAATATGGTGGAAGGCATGTCAATCTGGCCTCTGGAAATTGACATTACCTCTATCCTGCTGTTGTACTGTATTTTTTAAAAAAGCAACAGAAAGCACTGTGATTTGACTATCACTTTCAAAAATGATGGGCAGACTACCTGTCCAATTCCTTAGCTATTTTACTGTTCCCTATAAAAAAGCAATTTTTGGAACAAAGACCTGGGAGTTATCTTTTTTTAATCCATGAAAAATGCAGTAATCAAAATTTGGGAAAATTATTTAAAAACAAACACTCACTGCTAAAAATTAAAGTCACTTTTTAACTTTGTGCTGATTGATGATGCATCAGCTGGTCCAGATGACACATCAGTAATCCTCAAGCCGGGTGCTTCCTTCACAATCAGTCCTTTTAAAAAACGGTAGAAGGCTTGAAATTTTGTTTTTTCTATGTTTTACTCCCATTTTCTTGTTTCTAAGAAAGGTAGGGATGGCAAAAACCTTAAAAAACCCGAGGAGACACTGAAATGCAGCTAAGTTACAGCTTTAAAATAATAATAGTAAACGGTATTTTAGGAGAAAAGGTAGACAAGAGACATCCTGATATAAAAATAGTGCTTGGTTGTTTGATAATTATTTCTTCTTCCAGCTAATGCTGTTTGCTGGAAGAGAAGTTTGGGATGTGTGTTCTCCACCATCATACCCCTATTCACCAAATACTATCGCACAATCACCGACAGTGCCAACTACACAGAGATTCCCATACACGCTATGGTCACCCCAGGTTATCCACTTAAAGCAGGCCCTTAGAAGGGAAATCTATCCCGCCCCACGCCCAGAAAAATAGGAGCAAAAAGCACAGAGCGTTTGGCTTTTGCCATAACCCTGTTATCCTAAGTTTGGGTTATCAGGTCTCTATTGTCATGCCTGACCCAAGCAGGCTCCCTGCCTAGCCAAGTAAGAGGCGGGATTAAGCCTCCTGGTGAGCATTCCCTATTTATTCCAGCCAGCAGGATCAAGAGGAAACCTTGAAATAGTGGAATGTTCCACTGACCCTCAGAGAGCGCCAACCGAAATGGGGAGGGAGCTTTTAGAAGCTGGCTGACTCCTTTGTCCCTGTGTGCTTACCTCAATGAACTATAAATAGAGTGTGAAATAATTGTGACTAACGGTAAATGTCTAGAGTTCATAAAACACCCCTTTCTCAGGAACCCAAAAGATTGAATACATGACTTTCCATAACTCTGGGGGCAGCCGGGTGGAAACTGCAATGAAGCTGACGTTCATTTGCTTCTGTCAATTGTAAAGAGAGCGGCTGGGGAAATGGACACAAACGGCCCAGGAGAGTGTAACTCGGTGGCCGAAGTCACAGACTCAAGGGGCAGGTGCAGCCCAGAGATCCCTTCATATCCTGGCCTAGCGCGGGTTGGTGCGAGAACAGAAGCAGACAGAGAACGCGCTTTTCTCGCTCTGTGACTCTGAGGCTGCCAACACACGCGCGCGCGCACACACGACGCTCCCTGTCCTGCCCGTCCCCGGACGTGTCCTCTTTCCTAAGGGCCCCCGGAGCTGCGAGGACGCGGGACAGCACAGCACCTCCACGGCTCGCCCCCTCGCCAGGCCCCGCGGCCCCGCGCACGGGAGCCAGGCGGGGGGACCGGGCCCCACCACGCGCGCGCGGCCCGCGGGCCCCTGCTAACCTTCCTCTGCTGCTTCTCCCAGGCCGGGTCCAGCAGCAGGTCGCGGTCCCACTCCTCCTCCTGGATCATGTACTCATCCTCGTCGTACACGTAGTTGTACTGCACGCCGGGCTCTATCTGGTTCATGGCGCTCGGGTGGCCGGGGCTGCGGCGGGGCGCGCGGGGCTCGGACGCACGAGGGGACCGGGACAAGGACCGACAGAGGCGGCGGCGGGCGCGGGGTGACCTTCGCGCGGCTGCTCTCGGGGCGGCTCGCCTGGGCGCTGGGTCTCGGGCGAAGCACCAGCTCGGGCTGCGAACAGCTGCCGCGCCGCTTAAGAGCCGCGCCGCCCCGTCACGTGGCCGCGAGGCCGCGCCCCGCCCCCGGCCCCGCCCGCCCGGACCCTCCGCCCCGCCCCGAGCACGTGCGGCTGGACTGGGCGCCGGCCCCTCCGCGGTCTCCCAGCAGCCGCCGCCCCGAGGCCTCCGGGAGCGCGCGATGGGTGGCTCGGCCCGCGCAGAACCACGCCTGCCACCCACGCGCTGCCTCTGCGCTCGCCCGGCTCTCGGCGCGGGCTCCGTCTGGGTCCCCGCTGGGTGATCGCGGGCCCGGAGAGGGACACCTGAGAGGCTGCGTCCCTGACCGACCGACACTAACAAGTTTCCCAAATGTCATTTGCATGTTCGCGTTTCCCAGACGTTCCCACAGATTCATTGCAGATCTCTCCTCTCTCTCCGCTCTCTCCTGTCTCTCTCTCATCTGTCTGTCTCTCTCTCTCGTCTCTCTGTGTCTCCTCTTCTCTGTCTCTCTCTTTCCCGTGTCTCTCTCTCTCTCTCTCATCTCTGTCTCTCTCTGCCCCGTGACTCGCTCTCCCATCTCTCTCATCTCTGTGTCTCTCATATCTCTCTCTCATCTCTGTCTCTCTCCCGTGTCTCTCTCTCTCGCTCATCTCTGTCTCTCTCTGCCCCGTGACTCGCTCTCCCATCTCTCTCATCTCTGTCTCTCTCATATCTCTCTCTCATCTCTGTCTCTCTCCCGTGTCTCTCTCTCTCTTTCTGTTTCTCTTCCCCTCTCTCACACACACACATACATACATACAGCCCCCTAAGGAGTAAAGTTTAAAAGCTACAGAATCTCCTCTTCTTCCTGTCCTGCCCGTCCTCACCTGGGGAAATCAAGGCACAGGATTTGGATCGATCATATTAAAATGGCAGGAACCAAACCAAAGGCAGGAAATGTCAGCTCTCACCTGCTGGTCATAAATTTAAGAGAGCTGACGATGAAGGGCAAGCGGCCAGGTTCGTGTTATATTTCCATGTCGCCCTGTGGGTTGCACTTAACGCCTTTTCATCCCTCGAGGGGCTGGCTATCTGTTGCCTATCAGTTATGCCGCCGCAGGAAGCAAAATGAGGACCCATAGGACCAGTAGGCTGAAATTTTTTAATCAAATATTTATTAAGTAACTACTGTAAACCAGAGGTTGCCTTAGGTACCAGATGAGTTGATAGGATGCCTGCCTCCAATTCAGTTTATATCTCAATTAAATAAACGTTGCCCACAGATGCTACAGAATTTTTTGTGATTCAGGGCTACAATTTGTGGACATGTTTCAAGTTGAGTTTGTCTGGATTTATTATTGTTCCTTAGAATTTTTACATCACTTACTGTTATTGTTCAGGGCTTTATGCAGAAAGACTAACAAACAGCAAATAGACTGCATTAATGTTTCTTTCCCTTTTTTTTTTTGAGACAGTGTTTCACTCGTTGCCCAGGCTGGAGTACAATGACGCGATCTCGGCTCACCTCAACCCAAGTGATTCTCCTGCCTCAGCCTCCCTACTGGCTGGGATTACAGGCATGCATCACCACACACAGCTAATTTTGTATTTTTAGTAGAGACGGGGTTTCTCCATGTTGGTCAGGCTGGTCTCGAACTCCTGACCTCAGGTGATCCCCCCAACTCAGCCTCCCAGAGTGCTGGGATTACAGGCATGAGCCATGGTGCCTGGCTGCATCAACATTTTTAAAAACATTCTCACTAGGATGTAAATTCCAAAAAGACAGTGATTTTGTCTTGTCCACGGTTGTAGACTCCGTCAACTACAGGTGTATCTACAGCATAGTGGTGCTCAAACATTTGTTGAAAGAAGCAGTATCCCTGGAAATAGTGACTGAGCTAATTTACTTGTATTTAAATTTAAAGTTTATATTTTGGATTAAAATCATACTCTTCATTCTTTTTTCTTTCTTTCTTTCACTCTTTCTTCTTTTCTCTCTTTTTCTTTCAAAAAAATAAAAATTAAAAAATAAATAAATAAAATCATACTTTTGAAACAAGTTGATCAGTAAAATTTTAACTGTTAGAAACGGGGGCGAGGAGCGCTGACTCACGCCTCGCTGGGGCGAGGAGCGCAGACTTAAGAAATGAGCACTTTGGGAGGCCAAGGTGGGTGGATCACCTGAGGTCAGGAGTTCAAGACCAGTCTGGCCAACATGGTAAAACCCCGTCTCTACTAAAAACAATACAAAAATTAACAGGGCATGGTGGTGCGCACCTGTAATCCCAGCTACTCTGGAGGCTGAGGCAGGAGAATCGCTTGAACACAGGAGGCGGAGGTTGCAGTGAGCCGAGATCACACCATTGCAGTCCAGCCTGGGCAACAGAGCAAGACTCTGCCTTAAAAAAAAAAAAAGAAAAGAAAGAAAGAAGAAAAGAAAGAAAAGAAACTGGATCTACAATTACAAAAAGTACTACATTGTTAAGCTTAGTTTTCAAAAATTAACTGTGGGGATGTAAAGTTCTAGATAAGATGGAAAAAACAGTGCCAGATTTACCATCCTGCCTGAAAAACTAAAGTCTGGGGGAAAAAACACATAAAATAATGGTTTTGAAGACATTAGTCATCAGGCAAAGAGGGATAATGAACCCTCAGAGGCAGAAAATAAATGATGTGAGTACTACAATTGCCGCAGCCTGGAGAAAATTTTCAAGATGCAATGCAATAAAGGGGTACCCAGGCACAGCTTACTGGTCTCCATAAACTGAGAGTTCAGAGAGACCAAAGCATTAGAATTTGCAAGGCCAATTACAGGAAAAAATAGAGCTGCAAAGAGAGAGAATCCTGGAAATTTGCGGTCCCCTGGAATCTGATCAGTGAATGATGAGAGGAAACTACCTGAGGCCAAGGAAAGAAGGTCCCGAAAGGAATAGAAGGAATGATTCTTGAGTTCATAAAGGGCCAGGAATTGTTCCTGTTTCCATCAGCCTTGGTGAAAAACCTTATAATTCACAAAGCATCAGAGTGCTCAGACCTGGAGGGAAAGAAGCTCTTGATTAAATGTTACGCTGGTCCTGCCTGCAAAACCTCAAAAGCAAGACCTGAAAATAATAGTTGCCAACTAACTTAACCATGTCCCAGATCAAAGCTCAAAAATATCTATAGGAATATGAAAACATTCAACACCCACATTTTACCCAAAGGTAAAATTTGCAATTTCTGCCACCTGTGAAATATTACCAAATTTTTCACAGGTGTGCAAAGAAGCAGGCACATATGATCCGCAATGAAAACAATCAATCAAAACTGACCTAGAATTGACACAGATGATAGAATTAGTAGAAAGGAACATTAAAAGAGTAATTATTATGATAGTCCATCTATTTAAGAATTTAGAGGAGAGATTGAACATAAGTAGAGACATAGGCGATAAAAAATTTAATATCTGGATATGAAAACTACATCTGAAATTTTAAAATACACTAAGCGTGTTTGGCTATAGAGTAGACATAGCATAACAAAAGATGAGTGAACTTGAAGGCATAGCAATAGAAAAAATCCAATATGAAACACACAGAGATAAAACAGACTTAAGAAATGAGCAAGGCTGGGCACGGTGGCTCATGCCTGTAATCCCAGCACTTTGAGAGGCCAAGGAGGGTGGATCACCTGAGGTCAGGGATTCAGAATTTCAAGACCAGCCTGGCCAACATGGTGAAACCCTGTTTCTAATAAAAATGCAAATATTAGTTGGGCGCGGTGGTGGACACCTATAATCCCAGCTACTCGGTAGGCTGAGGCAGGAGAATCACTTGAACCGGGAAATGGAGTTTGCAGTGAACCAAGATCATGCCACTGCACTCCTACTTGGGTGACAAAGTGAGACTCCCTCTTAAAAAAAAAGAACAGAGGATCTGTGAGCTATGAGAAGCCTTCAAGCAGCCTATTATCCAAGTAACTGGAGGCTCTAAAGTGGGAGAACAGGAACAGAAAAAAAGTACTTGAAGAAATAACAGCCAAAGTCAAGAAACTAGTAAGGGGACTTCCACTTCTGGCCAAGGTGGAGTAAGGGGAACTGGAATTATTCTCTCTGAAACAGCCGCTGCCTCCCACCAGCAGGACGGGAAAAACTGATCATTCACAGAGCATTAAGTAGAATACTTAGGAAGGTCTTCGCTCAGCAGTGCAGAATAATTAGTCCTAAATTGAGCACTGCTCTAAGCTGTTTTAACAAGTCATAAAAACAAGACCCAAAAGATTGAAACTATTTCCAAGTAACTGCATCACAAAACAAAGCTCAAGAATATAGGCATTCACAAATACTTTCCAGTACCCAAAGAAGTAAAACATCACAATACTTGACATACAATAAAAGATTACCAGCCATGGCAGGGCATGGTAGCTCACACCTGTAATCCCAGAACTTTGAGGGGCAAAGAGGGTGGATCACCTGAAGTCAGGAGTTCAAGACCACCCTGGACAACATGGTGGAAACCCCGTCTCTACTAAAAATACAAAAATTAGCCTGGCATGGTGGTGGTTGCCTGTAATCCCAGCTACTTGGGACGATGACACAGGAGAATCATTTGAATCCAGGATTCAGAGACTGTGGTAAGCCGAGATGGCGCCACTGCACTCCAGCCTGGGTGATACAGTGAGACAGTCTCAAAAAATAAAAAAATAAAAAGTAAAAGATTACCAGGCATACCAAGACACAAGGAAAACACACCCATAGTAATGAGAATATAAATCAATTGAAACTGACTTAGGACTGACAGATGTTAAAGTTAGCAGATAAGGACATTAAAACATATGACTGTATTCCATATGTTCAAAAACTTAAATACAGATATGAAGGATATGTTTTAAAAGACTCAAATAAAACTCCTAGAGATGAAAACTAAAATGCCTGAGAAGAAGAATACACCAAATGGTATTAAGGACGATTAGACACTGGAGAAGAGAAGATTAGTGAACTTGGGAAGCATAGCAATAGAAACAATCCAAAATGAAACAGATAGAAAAAATAATCCAAAAGAGTGAAAAGAGCTTCAGTGAGCTTGCTGAAAGGACAGTGCACCATATGTCCCAAATATGCCTGCACATTCTTGCTGGTCTGCCAGAAATGATAGGACCCTGACAGCTCTTTATTCTGCCCGTGTCTCAGGGTTGTGTTTGCAATGTACAACCTCGAGAAACGTGGTAATACCTACTCTCAAGCAAAAAAGTCTTGCTTTTGCTTGCTATAAAAGTCCTGAAACCCAAGCTCGGCGTTCCTCTTCTGTAATGAGATTCACTGTGTATGCAGGCTTTCATTATGAACCCTTTGCTGTCACCTCAGTGGGACTTGGAGGTTATGGGAAATCAGCATGAAAATCAAGACAGATCGTTTTCAGG
Organism: Cacajao melanocephalus; assembly: GCA_963573385.1. Lineage (NCBI taxonomy): Eukaryota > Metazoa > Chordata > Mammalia > Primates > Pitheciidae > Cacajao > Cacajao melanocephalus. The sequence continues at coordinate 67,553 of CAUYLG010031707.1, read as the reverse complement.
GCTGTAAAACAACTCTCAATAAATTTAAAAGAATTCAATCATAAAGTTGAGTGTTCTCAGATAACAATGGAATTAAGTTAGTAGTCAGTAACAGAAAGATCTCTGAAAATTCCCTGGATATTTGAAATTCAATAACACATTTTTCGTTAACCCATGGATCAAAGAAAAAATTTAAAGGAATTTTAGAAAGTGATTTTTAACCAAATGAAAATTAAAGAATTTGCAGGGTATCACTGAAGCAGGACTTATGAGGAACTTTATAGAACTAAATGCCTATATTAGAAAAGAAGGATCTTATATCAATGACCTCAGCTTCCACCTGAAGAAACTAGAAAAAAAGGGCAAAGTAAACTCAAAGTGTGCAAAAGAAAAGACATAATAAAGATCAAAGTAGAAATCACTGAAATTCGTAAACCCAGGAGAGAAAATCAATAAGCCCAAAGCTGGTTCTTTGATGAAACCTATAAAATTGATACGCCTCAAGCCACACAGAAAAAAGAAAAAAGACACTAATTACATACATCAGAAATGAAAGAGGTGACATTGCTATAGTTTCCATACCTATTAAAAGAATTATATGTGAATATTAATATTGAGAATATTCTTAATATGTTAATTTTTTAATAGTCTCATATTATTCATTTATATCTATACCATACTTTCTTATCTGTACTGTATGACAATAAATTCCACAACTTAGATGAAATGGATGGCTTCCTTTAACAACACAAACTACAGATCAATATCTTTCATGAAAATAGTTGCAAAAATTCTTTTTAAAATTTTAGGAAAATGGTTTCATGATAGTCAAATGGGTTTGTTCCAGAAATGCAGGATTGGTTTAATATTCAAAAATCAATCAATTTAATTTATCATATTAGTGGACTAAAAAAGAAATATCATATGATCATCTCAATAGATACAAAAAAGCATTTGACAAAATAAACATCCATTACAGATAAAATTCTCAGCAAACTAGAACAGAAGGGAGCCTGATAAAGGGTATCTATGAAAAAAAATCTTCAACCAACACTATTCTTAATGTTGAACATCTGAATGCTTTCTCCTACAATCGGGAACAAAACCATATGTCTGCTCTCACAACTTCTATTCAACATTGTACTGGTATTGAAAATGAAATGGAAAGAAAAACGCAAGGCAAATAAATAGCCAGATTGAAAAAGAAGTAAAAATGTGTTTATTTTTAGACATAATCATCTATGTAGAAAATACGATGGAAACTTCAGAAAAGCAGCTAGAACTAATAAGTTGGTTTATCAAAGCTGTGTGTTGGATATAAGATAAATGTACAAAATTCAATTGTACTAAGAAATCTCCAGGTTCAGACGGCCTCAGTGGCAACATCTACCAAACATTTAAAGAAATAACTCTAGTCCTGCACAATCTATTCCAGAAAACAGAAATAACAGAAATAGAAGGAACACTTCCCAACTCATTTCAGGAGGCTAGCATTACACCGGCACCAAAATCAGCCAAAGATAATGCAAAAACAAAAACAAACAAACAAAAAAAAACTACAGACCAATTTTCCTCATTAATACATATGCAAAAATCCACAACAAAATATTAGCAATTGAACCCAGTAATGTGTAAAAAGAACAAAAATATTTGCAAATCGCATATCCAACAATGAACTGATATCCAAAATACATAAAGAACTCTCTAAATGCAACCATAAGAAAACAATCAATCCAATAATAAGGTTGGCAAAAGACTTTAAAAGGTAGATCAGAGCGTACACTAATGGAAAATAAGCATATGAAAAGATGCTCAACATGGTTAGAAAAATGCAAATTAAAACCACGATGAGCTACAACTACCCACCAATAAAAATATCTAAACTCTGAAAGTCTGAACATATCGAGTGTTGGAAAGGTTATGGAGAAACTGGAATTCCCACGCATTGTCCAACGTTTGGACACCAACTTTTATAGCAGCTTTATTTGCAATAACCCAAAACTGGAAACAGCCTGAATTTTCATCAATGGAAGAATGGAAGAACAACTGTAAATTCATGAATAGAATACTATTCAACAATAAAAAGGAATGAACTATCTCAAAATCATGAGGAGTGTAATAAGGCACACATAAAAAAGTTCATATCTTATGATTACGCTTACATAAAATTCCAGAAAATGCAAGCAAATTTATACTGACAGGACGCAGATTGTTGGCTGCCTGGAAATTGGGAAGGTCTGGGTGTGGGTGGAAAGGAAGGATTTCAAAGTGGCATGAGAAAACTTATGGGTGATATGTTCATTGCAGTGATGGTTTTGCAGGGATATATATATGTATCAAATTGTACATTTTAAATATGTACAGTTCATTTTATGCCAACTATATCTTAACAAAGCTGTTTAAAAATGAACTACGTGTTTCTCTGTTGCCCTAACAATTTGGAATGGATCGTGATTCTTTCAGTATATGTCACAAATTTTAATTTTTAAGATTCTGCCTGTCTTTGGAGGCCCATCTGAAATGCCTTCTCCTCTAAAACAACTCCTGATAATTTTGGCCAGAAGTGACTCACCTCACCTCCGTTTTCCAAAAACCTTTCATATACCGGTTATGTGTAACTAACAAATACTGCCTTGAATTGTAAATAATTATGTATTATTTCCCTTAAAAGATTATACACTCCTGGAAAGCAAGGACCTTACTTTGTACAGTTTGAATTTTTATTACACTTGTTCCCCCCACCAAAAAAAGTGCATGGTAGATGCCCATAATTTTTTTTAAAAAAAGCTAACAAATATAGCTAACATGTATTGGACTCTTTCTGCAAGGCACTCTGGAAATGCTTTGAATGCTAGCTAATTAATCTCACAGCAATTTTATGTCTGAAGCAAGTATAATCATCCTCCATTACACATAAGGAAACTGTGGTTTACAGAGATGAAGTAACTTGCCCAGGCTCATACAACTCATGGTTGGTAAAACCTAGAATTTGACCCCAGGTCTGTTGCTAACCGCTGCTAAGGGATTATGGGACTTAGTTGAGACCTACTAGTTAGTGACAGAGCCACAGTTAGAGGTCACAATTCCATTTCCACAGGCTCCTCGTTGGGTCTTTGTTTAAGGTCAACTGCCCAAACTCTCACCCAGTCATTTCTTCACCTTAAGGTGATGAAAAATTCCAGGACCCAAGAATCAGAATCAGAATCAGAATCTCTGAAGTGTCCTTGACATGCATAAGAAGCCCACTCTCTGCCAGGGATATTCAAACCTTGCTTGTCTGCTTCCCCACTGCCTTCTTCCTTCCGTGATATTAATCTTCAAGCCCCTCTCATCTTTCGTGAGACCCTCTTTGTCTTCTTTCCAGTTCTCCACTGTACTCCATCATCGTGCAGTTCTTGTTCCTAAAAGAGACTTTAATTTTAGATATTATTGATTATTTAAGGAAGAATAACTCATGTTGTCAATTATCTGTTCTTTCTTCTCCTTCGCGATACATAGATTTAGGGTATTTTGAGGTATACCAACAACTTTCAGATTCAGGAGACAGAGGCATTTAAGAGCTGGTAAATGTTTCTAGTCTGAACTCCAACCCAGTATAGGAATCAACTAAAGAACACCATTAAAGACAAAAAAAAACCCCACAAAAAAACAAAAAAACTTGCTTACTTGCATGATTTCTAGATCTCTGGCGTAGCTGCCGTGATTCTGAATTTTTCAGTCCTCGGGGGTTCACTCTCTTACAGTGACTCATCTGAAGGTGGATTTACTGAAGCTTAAACTATAGAGACCCTCACTTGCAGTGCCCCTTCCAAGACTCAGTATCAAGTTTAGGATTCATAATTTTGTATCCTTTTTTCTTAAAGTTCACCAAATCGAACAATCTATGGTCCCCCAAATTCATCTTAGTTTTGGAAGAAGTGATGTAACTTCTACCCATTAGTAGCTCCACCTTTCTTCTGGAGCTCCAGAGAAGATGTCTAATCTGATTCAAACATTTTAAGACAGTCATCAGTACACAAAAGTTCTTTGGCATTATCTCACGGTCCTTGTTCTCCAGATTCTTCGCCATAATAACATCTTTTAAGAGCTCTCTGTGTGGTAAACACTGTGGTCATCATAAATTATCTCATTAATCTGCACAGTTGCCTAGGAAGGAGGAACTAAGATTCTCATTTTACAAATGAGGAGGCCTGGTGCTGTGGCCCACGCCTGTAATCCTAGCACTTTCAGAGGCTGAGGTTGGAGAATTACTTGAGGCCAGGAGTTCAAGATCAGCTTTGGCAAATAGTGAGACCCCTATCGCTACAAAAAGAATTTTTTTTAAATTAATGGGGCATAGTGGCATGCACCTGTGGTCCTACTGACTCAGGGGCCAAGGTGGGAGGGTTGCTTGAGCCCATGAAGTCGAGGCCACGATGATGCCACTGCACTCCAGCCTTGGTAACGTGTGAGACTCTGTCTCCAAAAACAAGGAAGCAAACAAATTAGGAAATTTGAGAGTGGGAGATGTTATATATGTCCAAGGTCAAACAGCGCAAATATGAAGTGGATTACTACAAAACCTACACATTCAACAGGTATGTCATATTGCCTTCTCAATTTTTTTTCTGGACACACTTCTTCATGTATATATACTGTTTCTAAAAGGTGATTTCCATGCAACCTATTTGGAAAGGTTTGTTGCTACTTATCAAAAATTGTAATTGTACCTTTTGACCCAGAAATTCTGCTTTTTGAATCTGCTGTACAGATACAGACAAATGTCCATGTGTAGTGGACTGATTAACGATTATTAAACATCTCTCAGTTTTGAGATTTGTGATTTAGAAAAGAAAAATGAATTGCAAGAATGATTGCAAGATGTAAGAAAATTATTATGTCTACGAAATCTTTGTAACTGGAAGAAAACATCCCAAACTGTTCCTAACAGAGAACTGTGGGGAACAGGCAGGGGTGGAAAGATGGGGGAAACAAATTGTGTTTATTTCATACAATTTTATACTATTTGTTTTTCTTTTTACAATGAGTACATGTTATATTTATAATAAATGGTAGCCTTTATTACTAGCTGTGTTCTCGCCAGCTCAAAGAACACCATGTTATCAACAACTGAACGTCACATCTATTAATGCAATTTAACTTTGCATTTGATTCCGCCTACGGAAGCTTCTATTGAACTTGCCGTCAGTTAAGACACCTAGGTCTTTTTCACAGAGCCAGAAGGCAGTGTAGGTAAAATAACAAAAGATAAAATTCAATCCAATAATTGCTACTGATTGTTAAGAACAGACTTAACACAACAAGACACCTCTGGCATTTTCAACACGGATTCCGGCAGCAGCCCACATTCTCTTTCCTATTGATGATGTTTACCGTTTTCTTGAGCTGCCATGAAGTACAGGGCCCCTTTAAAAAGTGAAAGAGTACAGGTGGGTGGTATGCAAATGCAGCTGTTGAACAGTGCTTGGGGTATTTCAATCATTTGTTTTTTATAAGTGTGCACTTATAAATGTACTACATTTTCCTAACCATACAAACAACCAATGTTAACAGATTCTTGTGGTCCTTTCAGAATTTTTCTATGTATATTCACTCATAACTATTATTTTTTAAAAAAAAATTTAAATAGGATTAAACTATATGAACTATGGTGCAACTTCCTTTATTAATGTAACACTGCATCCTGAATGTCTTTCTATATCACTGCACGGAGATCCTTATTCCTACATGCAGTGTTGTCTCAGTAATGTTTGAACTTTATTTATTTATTTAGAGACAAAGTCTCACTCTGTTGCCCAGGCTGGAGTGCAGTGGCACAATCTTGGCTCACTGCAACCTCCACCTCCCGGGTTCAAGCAATTCTTTTGCCCCAGCCTCCCAAGTAGCTGGGATTACAGGTGCATGCCACCACGCCCAAGTTTTTTGTATTTTTAGTAGAGACGGGGTTTCACCCTGTTGGCCAGGCCGGCCTTGAACTCCTGACCTCAAGTGATCCACCTGCCTTGGCCTCCCAAAGTGCTGGGATTACAGGCGTGAGCCACCGCACCTGGCCTGAACTCTTTTTACCATCAACCTTTTTGTGTACTTGGGAGAGATGAGGTGAAAAGTCATCAAGGAGGGAAAAAGAGGCGGAAGGAGATAGGTTCTCTTGAAATTTCAGATGGCAAGGAGTATCAGAAGTTTATCAGCTCAAAAATTGTGCTCCAAATGTTCCAGTAGCTGAGAGCTATTTAGAAGGCTAGGTTCTTCATTTAGGATTTAGATGATTCTGCAGGTTACCCGTGCATCACAGCCCAGGAAACATATGGGCAGCAGCAACCCTGAATGCCTGAGAACCCCAGGCCTTCCCAGAAGTCTCCTCCCATTCGCTCAGTCCACTCAGATTCTAGTCCCAATTGCCTGGTTCCTGCATTCCTTGGTTTTTCACTCTGTCTCCTAACGTCAGCCCCAGTGATTCCCTCGTTCTCTAGCAACATCTCCCATCTGACTTTACTTCCTTTCCATTTTGACAAACTTGAATCTCTAGGGAAGCGGCCCTCTCCCTGCCAGGCATGCCCTTCAGGATCCACTCGAGCTAAGATGGCCCCAGGAGCTCACTCTCGCATTCCAGTGGGGACTGGGAGGTTGGATGACATACAGGGTTCAGTTTGCCCATTCGCGAATATCCATTTCTGCCAATTGCTTGATTCAGGCAATGTCTGAGATAGACTTGATGAATTTGAGTTTGGGTTCTGAGTAGGGAGATGTAATTTGGACTTTGGAAAAATGGCAAGGCTTGAGTGGGTAGGATGTAAGATGTTAGATCATGAGGACCAGGACACAGTGCTCGAAGAGAATGAGGAAGTGAGAGAGGTGGACAAAGACTTGAATTTTGACTGGAGCTCAGGAGGAGGCTCGAATAATTTCTTAAGACCGTTTTTAATGCCACTGGTATATTTGTGGTTTCTTGGAGCATCACCGTCTGAATTTTGGATGTCTGGACTGGTATGGATTTACTAATAATAATGTCTACCACATGTTGAGAGCATGATATTTGCCAAGTGTGTGCTAAATGCTTCACTAATGTTAGCTCTCTCTGTCCCCAGAATCTGGAGCTATGCCTGGTACATAGTAGGCCATAAAAAAAATCACCGTGGCATTAATAAGCCTACAACTAGTAAATGTTGCCGTCAGGATTCAAACATAGATCTATCTGATTTCAGATTTCTTAGTCGCTATAATACTGTTTCTCAAAGCAGTATTCTCAGTTTATCTCATTTTAGCTGGTTGATTCTGATCCAGGGTATTCAAATATCCTCTGATACAACTCTTGTATTTAGTCTAATGATTCTCTCCAAGAGACCATAAGGAAACACAAGGCGAAAGAATTTTCCAAACACGTGCTTGGGGGAGAGTAGTTTCTTTTCTTTTTCTTTCTTTCTTTTTTTTTTTTTTTTTTGAGATGGAGTCCAGTGGCACAATCTCGGCTGACTACAACCTCTACCTCCTGGGTTTAAGGGATTCCCCTGCCTCAGCCTCCCAAGTAGCTGGGACTACAGACATATGCCACCATGCCTGGCTAATTTTTGTTTTTTGCATTTTAGTAGAGATGGGATTTCACCATGTTGGCCAGGATGGTCTCAATTTCCTGACCTCATGATCTGCCTGCCTCAGCCTCCCAAAGTGCTGGGATTACAGACGTGAGCTACTTCAACTTTTGTTTTCAAATGACCCACCTCCTTGGGCCGCTCCAATTTAGGAATATTCCCATGTAACAAAGGCAGAATTTTTAGAATTTCCTCCTAATCAGTTCTGGCTCAGCCAAACAATTTGGATAAGGCAAGTCAAAAAGGAGTGAAAGAGTGATATATATCAATATGATTCATGCCTCTGTTCAGTAAGTATTTTTTATGCCTATTCTAAGTACCAAGCACCATGGTAGGTGCTGGTGAGACTGAGAAGAAAGTAGAGTATTCTCACCTTTAAGGAGCTCATGGGCTAATGAGGAGAGAATCACACACATGAAGAGCTCTAGTATAATCATTTAAGGGCCTTAATGGGAGTGCGTGCAAATGTGAGGTTGTATAGGAAGATTGGAATCATGTCTGACTTGATGAAACAAGACAGGCTTTGCCAGGGAAGTGGAGTTTGAGTTGAGATGTGAAGGACAAGCAAGAATTTCCCAGATAAGTAAACTGGGGTTGGTGTTTAGAAAGAAAGAACAACGTGTGCAAAGGCATGGAGACCCTTTAGAGCCCCAAGCCTGAAAGTCTAAGGTGAGGTGGCACCATGGGGCATGGCAGGAAATAAAACTGGATACATGGGCATGTGCGCTGGTGCAGACCATGAGAAGGGGACTTATATGCCACACTGCACAGTAAAAATTGGTTCTATATGTCAGGAGGAGCTACTGGAGAATTCGCTCAGGTACACACAGTTGGATTATCATGTTAGAAAGATCATTCTAGGCCGGGCGCAGTGGCTCACACCTGTAAGCCCAGCACTTTGGGAGGCTGAGGTGGGCAAATCACAAGGTCAAGAGATCGAGACCATCCTGGCCAACATGGTGAAATCCCATCTCTACTAAAAAATACAAAAAAAATTGCTGGGCGTGGTGGCGTGTGTCTGTAGTCTCAGCTACTCGAGAGGCTGAGGCAAGAGAGTTGCTTGAATCCAGGAGGCAGAGATTGCAGTGAGCTGAGATTACACCACTGCACTCCAGCCTGGTGCCTGGCAACAGAGCAAGACTTTGTCTCAAAAAAAAAGAAAGATCATTCTAGTGGCAGAGGATAGGAGGGAGCTGGAACAATGACAACGGGGGTAGACTCAAGGAAATGGGCACGAGAGACATCTGGAAGGTGAAAGAAGAGGATGTTTTATTTTATTTTTTATTTTATTATTATTATTATTTTGAGATGGAGTCTCACTCTGTCACCAGGCTAGAGTGCAGTAGTATAATCATAGATCACTGAAGGCTCCAACTCCTAGGCTCAAGTTGTCCTCCTACCTCAGCGTCCCAAGTAGCTGGGACCACAGGTGTGCCACCACACTTGGTTAATTTTTTTTACTTCTTGTAAAGATGGGGTTTCACCATATTGCCCACTCTGATCCCCAACTCCTCAACTCAAGCGATCCTCCTGCCTTGGCCTCCCAAAGTGCTAGAATTACAGGAGTGAGCCACAACACCCAGCCAGAAGATATTAATTGATTTGATGGAGGCAGAGGAAGGTAGAGAAAATAATTTAGGTTTCCTCTTAGGTTCCTGACTTGGCCAGTGGGTGGATGTACCACTCCTTGAGACAAGAGAAAGAAACAGATAGAGGAGCATGCAGAAGTCATAGGGAAGATGGTGAATTCAGTTTGGGGACACGTTCAGTAGTCAAACCCAACTTGTGGATCTGGGGCATGGAGAGTGATTTAGTTGGAGGAGAGATTTGGAGAGCATCAGCCCTGCCATAGACGAGATTGCCTTCTGAGAATCTGCTGCTCAGGTACATTATATAGATAAGGTTCTATGCTCGGGGCAAAGCCTATTGGGTAGGACAAACCTTTGTCAATGGAGATTTAAAATGGTTATTGTTGTCAGGGTCGAGTCCAGCCTGGGCAACCTAGCAAGATCCCATTTCTAGAAAGAAGAAATAGTCATTGTTTATTCAAATTGTAATCAGGATGTATGGATCTACTGAATGTACCAAAAAGCCAGTTTGTTTTATTTTGGCAGAAAGCCTGAAATTTTGCCATTCTATTTTAGTCTTCTTTTTCTTAATTTTGTACATGATATTGAGTGATGTGCTTTCATCATCTTCCTCCAAACACTCATACAAATACACTTGCTTTCTGAAAACTCATAAAATTGTTAGAAACTTTTTTCTTTATCCAAGAGAAACCTCCAAGCACATCTTTCAAAGATCAGTGACCCTATGAGTGTCTCTTTTCCAGTGCTTCAATATGGACCCTGAAGACCTAGATGGAAAAAAAGTCAGGTGGTGGAGAAAGTGGAGGAAGCCCGCCACGGAAGGGCTGTTGCAAGACTTGGCAATGATAAAGGGATTTGATGATGAGTTTTCTTGTCTCTTGGTCAAGGAAAGTAAGCCAACCTCCAAGTTTCCCCCTGTAATTTAGTCCTTAAGTCAACTTGCCTGAAAATAACACAAGTGTTATGAGGTGAAAGGCAATTATAATTTTCTCACTTGATAGAGTCTGAGAACCAGAGGACCCTCTTCTATGGGCAGGGTACATTTGTACTTGACATTTTTTTTAACACTAGTTTGTGCTTGGATTAACTGTCTTTAGTCTGAAGTTCTATAGTAGCAGAGAGACTCATTCTGTCTCCCTCTACTCTTCCCCAATATGAGAAAGAAGGGAGACTAACTATTAGAGAGTATTAGCAATAGGGGAATCTTAGCGTTCATAAACAGCCCTCTCAAGGATACTGAGGCTGAGAGATGAAGGAGTCTGCCCCAGCTGTAACCATCACTGCTGTCTGGAGAGGCAATGTGCTTCGTGAAAAAGAACTGATATTAGAGCCAAGTTGACCCAGGTTCTAGCTCCCCTAGATATGTGACCACAGGCAGTTTTCCTTACCACTCTGCACTTGACTTTTTTTTTTTAATGGAGTTTTGTTCTTGTTGTCCAGGCTGAAGTGCAATGGCACGATCTTGGCTCATTACTACCTCCGCCTTCCAGGTTCAAGCAATTCTCCTGCCTCAGCCTCCAGAGTAGCTGGAATTATAGGCACCTGCCACCATGCCTGGCTAATTTTTTGTATTTTTAGTAGAGATGGAGTTTTGCCACTTTGGCCAGAGGTCTCAAACTCTTGACCTCAGGTGATCCACCCACCTCGGCCTCCCGAGTGCCGGGATTACAGGCATGAGCCACCGCAACCAGCCAAGCTTGATTACTATACATGTAGAAAACGAAAAACCTGGGTTAGAAAACTTCTAACATCACTCCAAGTTCTAGCATCTGAAAGTGTTTTCTTAAGATTAGAGCCAACATAACCTGATCCCTAGTCCAGAACATTTTAAACCACATTTTACTCCCCTAGCACCCCCTAAGTCCTTGTTTATTTGGCAAAAATCTGCTAAATCCTTTATATTTCAAATACTTCTGTCTGCAGACCTGCAGCCTCACCTGGGAGTTTTACACAGCAGAGCCTTGAGACCTCACAAATCAGAAATTGCGTTTTAACAAGATCATCACAGGCTTGTATGCACGTTAAAGTTTGAGAAGCACTGTGTTTAAACAGTCTGTGCTGTGGTATTGATGGTAACACCTTTAATTAGATTAACCAGTTAATGTGTTTAAGCTTGAAAATATACATTAGAGGCATATATAAACAAACCATTTACTGTAAGGATCCAACTCACGTCTCACATTGGCAGGACTTCAGAATTTATATTCAAAGTCTGGCATTATCACTTATTATCGGCGTGATGCTGGACAAATTATTCTTCAAGCTTCAGCTTCCTCGGCTGTAAACTGTGAATAATTCTTGCCTTGCATACTTCACCAGGGGAATTATGAAGAAAAAATAAAATAGTGTCTGCAAAATAACATTATAAATGTTTAATATTATAGAGAAGCAACTGTTAAGAAAGGGAGTCGTCCTGACTCTACTGATAATAGAACAAAATGCCTCTGAGAAGTTCATAGGATGGATTTTGTTTTGATAGGATAGAGAGAGGTAATTGCCTGCATAGTGAGGTCTATGAGGTAACGGGAAGGCCTCTTCCATCCTACCTCATTCATTCTATCATCTCAGCAAAGTTAAAACTTTTCGAATGGGAGCTAAGCTTTTTAAAATTTCAATAAAGTAAGTAAATAAAAAGACTCGGCTGGAAGCGGTGGCTCACTCCTGTAATCCCAGCGCTTTGGGAGGCCGAGACAGGTAGATCACCTAAGGTCAGGAGTTTGAGACCAACCTGGGCAATATGGTGAAACTCCGTCTCTACTAAAAGTACAAAAATTACCTGGGCTTGGTGGCGCATGCCTGTAATCTCAGCTACTCTAGAGGCTGAGGCAGGGATAATTGCTTGAATCCAGGAGATAGAGGTTGGAGTGAGCCAAGATGGTGCCACTGCCCTCCAGCCTGGGTAACAACAGCAAAACTCCATCTCAAAAAAATAATAACAATTATTAAAAAAAAAAGACTGGATGAAATATTTTAAAACATCTTCATAAATGCCTTGATGAGCAGTCAACAAAGTAAGAAACACCCAAAAGGCAAAAACTAAATGAAAATAGGAGCTACAAGAAGTAATATAAACACCAAAAGCCATTATCAATCTTAAAGCATTTGTTAAAAAAAAAAAAGAAAAAAAAGAACAAAGGTAGGATACAAAGCACAAAAGACAAAGGCTAGGGCGTCCTTCACCAAAGACCTATATAATCAATGAACGGTGAATGAGAATGACTGGCAGAAGATCAAGAAAAAGGCTCCATTGGTGGGGCGTGGTGGCTTATGCCAGCACTTTGGGAGGCTGAGACAGGCAGATCACTTGATGTCAGGAGTTTGAGACCAGCCTGGCCAACGTGGTAAAACCCCATCTCTACTAAAAATACAAAAATTAGCCGGGCATGGTGGTGGGCACCTGTAGTCCCAGCTACTCAGGAGGCTGAGGCAGGAGAATCGCTTGAACCCAGGAGGAAGAGGTTACAGTGAGCTGAGATTGTGCCACTGCACTTCAGCCTGTGACAGAGTGAGATGCTATCTCAAAAAAAGAGAGAAAGGAAAGAAAGAGAAAGAAAGAAAGAAAAAGAAAGAAAGAAAGAAAAGAAAAGAAGGAAGGAAGGAAAAGAAAAGAAAGAGAGATGGAGGGAGGGAGGGAGGAAAAAAGGAAGGAAGGAAGAAAGGAGGGAAGGAGGGAAGGAAGGAAAAGGCTCCATCTTAAATCATGATGCTAAGTGAAAGGGAAAAAGTCCTCCTCTAAGAATTTATAAATACAAGCTGGCCCTCACATTTGTTTGGACTTGCAGTCCAAAATCATACTTCTAAAAATCTCAAGCCAAGAGTTTAGCTTTAAATAGTCATCAGAAAGATTAGTGACTTTGAATACTTAGCAAGAGAAATTATTAAAAATTAAAAAAAAGAAAAGAGAATTAAAAAACAAAAATAGAACATCAGTGAGTGGTGGAATAGTGAACAGCATAATAAACCAAGTAGGAATCTCTGAGAAAGAAGGGTTAAAGGAGAGCACAGAAAAAACATTTGAAGAAACAGGGGCTGAAATTTCCCCACATTTAATGAAGACCCATAGCGTCAATATATTCTGTGAAGCTGAAGCAGAAGAAACATAAAGAAAACAACATCAAATTTCTCAATATTTGTGACAAAGAAAAAAAAATCTTAAAAATAGCCAGGGGAGGCCGGGCATAGTGGCTCACGCCTGTAATCCCAGAATTTTGGGAGGCTGAGGTGGGCAGATCACTTGAGGTCAGGAGTTTGAGACCAGCCTGACCAACATGGTGAAACCCCGTCTCTACCAACAACACAAGCAATTATTGTACAGTTGGGGTCTCACGATGTTGCACAGGCTGGTCTTGAACTCCTGGGCTCAAGCAGTCCTCCCCAAGAAGAATGGGCTATGATCATGCCACTGCACTCCAGCCTGGGTGGCAGAATGAGATCTTGTCTCTAAAAAAAAAAAAAGAAAAAAATCTATTGTACATCAATGAACAACCAGAAAACACGTGACAGTAATAGCGTAAGTCAGGAAGAGGTGCTCAGCGTTGCAGAGGTCTTAAGGTCCTTGTATTGTCCTGGAGGAGCACAAAGATGTCTATGCCTTTAGAAGTTGATACCTTATATGTCATGTTAAAATTCCCATGTTAACTACTAAAAGAATAGAAATAGAATTTATAGCTTTCAAAGTAGAAGTGGGGAAAAATTGGATTGCAGAAAAAAAAATACCTCCTTTATCTATAAAAAGGCAAGAAAAAAGTGAGGAAAACAGAAAATTGGAGCATATTAGAACAAATTTGAATGTTGAGGGAAATAATCCAGAAAAGATGGGGGAAGTAATGATCTGGGGGGGAAATGGGAAATATGGATCAAGGTCTCTGTGAAAGGAGGAAAGGAATGGGATCAGAGAGCATGAAAGGGGCCAGGGGCTCACTGAGGAAGGAGTGAAGATGGAGTTGTGTGCAAGGAGGCTTGGGAGTTTGGTCTCAGGGAGACTAGACACTCATGTTTGATGGCTTGTAGAGCCATGAGCGGGGTAAGGGCATCTGCTGAGAGTACTAGAGGAAGAGGGTAGGCAGGTATGAGGAGCTGAGAAGTTCTGCCTGCTCAGGAAGCATGGAAAACCCCACAAATGGCAAGAGAGGCAAACTCACCCCTTCACAATTGCGCCTGGTTTCCTAGAAGCTTCTTTCCAGATGGTAGGACCATGTAGAAATATAGCTGAGACTACTTGAAATGAGAGAGGAAACTGAACCCTTTCCTTTCGTGTTTGCTTCATGAGCCATCCAACCTCCCCATTTTTCAAATATCCCTGTGAAATTAAGTCACAGAATTATGGAAGCTTCGTATCTTAGAGCTTGGAGATCATGTTTACAGATGGGAACGTCCCAGAAATATTAATCCAGTTTTTCTTCTCTAGCCCCTTGCTTTATTACTTTTATTTGAAATGAACACTGTGGTAGCACTAAATGATTAGCAGTTGGCATATCTCCAGGATTTCATTCATTCTACTTACTCGTTCTTCGAGACAGGGTCTTGCTCTGTTGGTCAGGCTGGAATGCAATGGCATGATCAGCCTCAACCTCTTAGGCTCAAGTAATCCTCCCACCTCAGCCTCCTAAGTAGCTGGGACTACAGGTGTATGCCACCATGCCCAACTCATGTTTGTATTTTTTGTAGAGACGGGGTTTTGCCATGTTGCTGGGGCTAGTCTTGAACTTTTGGACTCAAGTGATCCTCCTGCCTTGGCCTCCCAAAGTGCTTGGATTGCAGTCGTGGGCCACTGTACCAGGCTCTTTTTTTTAAATTATTGTGGCAAAATACAACTAACATGAGGTTCATCATTTTAACCATTTTTAGGTGCACAGTTCTGTGGCATTAAGTACGTTCACATTGCTGTATAACCATTGTCACTGTCCTTCTCTTGAAGTTTTCATTTTTCCCAAACTGAAACTCTGCACCCATTACAGGATTTTGTTCTTAACCAAACATTAACTGGCTCAATAGGCCTCATGTGCAATGTGGCAGGGTCTCGGGCCCCCTCAAAGTAATGATCTGTATCCCATAGTTATTTTTGGAGAAGTTAAAGAAATGCACACACATAAATATATTGTATGTAAAAATTTTGGAAGTATAATTTTAGGCTGGTGGTGGTGGCTCACACCTATAATCCTAGCACTTTGGGAGGCTGAGGCTGGCGGACCACCTGAGGTCAGGGGTTTGAGACCAGTCTGGCCAACATGGGGAAACCCCATCTCTACTAAAAATACAAAAAAAATAGCTGGGTGTGGTGGCATGTGCCTGTAATTTCAGCTACTCAGGAGGCTGAGGCAGGAGAATTGCTTGAAACTGGGAGGTGGCGGTTGCAGTGAGCCAAGATTGTGCCACTGCCATCCAGCCTGAGTGACAGAGTGAGTCTCTGTGTCAAAAAAAGTATAATTTTACATAATTTTAAAATTTCATGCTTATTTTTGAGCATGAGTTAAAGAAAAATTGAACAGAAAGTACAGAGAGTTCCTATACATACTGTCACCTCCACCATCCCACAATAGTTTCCTCTATTATCAACATCCCCTACACAAGTAGGACATGTATTACAATTGATGAGCCATTCTTAACATATTATTGTTAACTAAGTCCATAATTTACATTAGGGCTCTCTCTTCATGTTGTGTAGTTTCATGAGTTTTTGTTTTTGTTTTTTTTTTTCTTTTTGGAGACAGAGTCTTACTCTGTTGCCCAGGCTGGTCTTGGCTCACTGCAACCTCCACCTCCCAGGTTCAAGCAATTCTCCTGCCTCAGCCTCCCGAGTAGGTGAGATTACAGGTGCATGCCACCTATGGCATTTTGTATTTTTAGTAGAGACGGGGTTTCACCATGTTGGCCAGGCTGGTCTCGAACTCCTGACCTCAAGTGATCCACCTGTCTCGGCCTCCCAAAGTGCCATGATTACAAGCGTGAGCCACTGCACCCAGCTGGTGTTGGAAAATGCATAATGGCATGTATTCACCATTATAGTATCATACTGAATAGTTTCAATGCTCTAAAATTCCCAGCAGTCTCCCTATCATTTCTCCCTTCCCACAACCCCCTAGCAACCCTGGATCTTTTTACCGTCTCTGTAGTTTTATCTTTTCCAGAAACTCGTATAATCAGAACTATACAGCAGATTGCCTTTTCAGATTGGCTTCTTTCGCTTAGTAATATACAGTCAGGTTTCCTCCATGTCTTTTCATTGCTTGATAACTCGTTCCTTTTCTGTGCTGAATAATAATGTATTTCATTGTCCAGATGTACCACAATTTGTTTATCTATTCACTTACTTCAGTAAGCGACGTCTTAATTGGCCAAGTTTTGGCAACTGTGAAAAACGTTGTTATAAACATTCATAGACAGGTTTTTGTAAGGACATAAGCTTTAAGCTCCTTTGAGTAAACACCAAGGAGCACTATTGCTGAATCATGTGGAAAATGATGTGTAGTTGTTTAAAAACTGCTAAACCGTCTTCCAAAGTGGCTGGACCATTTTGCATCCCCACCAGCAATAAACAGGAGTTCCCGTTGCTCCACATCCTCACCAGCATTTGGTGTTGTCAGTGCCCTGGATTTTAGCCACTCTAGTAACTGGTTAGTGGTATCTCATTTGTAAAATTTTCAGTCTTTAATGATATATAATGAATGTCTTTTCAGAGGCATATTTACCACCAATTATCTTCTATCTTGAGGTGTCTGATCAGATCTTTTGCTCATTTTTTAATTGAGTTGTTTTTTTAATTGTTGAAGAATTCTTTGTATATTTTGGATGCCAATCCTTTATGAGATACATGTTTTGCAAATATTCTCTCAATGCTATGTGTTCATCTTTTCATTCTCTTAACAGTGTCTTTTGAAGAACAAACGTTTTAAATTTTAACAAGGTCCAAAATTTTTTTTTGTTTTCTGGATTGTACTTTTGGTGTTGTGCCTAGGAACTAAACACCAATCCCAAGCTCACCTAGCTTTTTTACCATGTTATCTTCTGGGAGTTATATAGTTTTGTGTTTTTACATTAGGTCTATGATACATTCCATTTTCTTTTTTGGCTAATTCTCTCCATAATACCCCAATTTAACTATTGTATTAAAAGATCACAATATTGTGATATTTTGCACTATAAATTGCACTCTGAAAATTAGGCAGTCCTCTTTTTCTTTAATTTTTAATTTTTATTTTTTTGAGACAGAGTCCTGCTCTGTTGCCCAGGCTGGAGTGCAATGATGCAATCTCTGCTCACTGCAACCTCTACCTCCTAGGTTCAAGCGATTCTCCTGCCTCAGCCTCCCTATAGCTAGGATTACAGGCGTGGGCCACTACACCCAGCTAATTTTTTTGTATTTTTAGTAGAGATGAGGTTTCACCATGATGGTCAGGCTGGTCTCGAACACCTGACCTTAGATGATCCACCTGCCTTGGCCTCCCAAAGAGCCACTGCGCCTGGCCAACCATCTTGTTTTCTATCTCATTATGTTTTCCTATTTCTTTTCCATAGGTATTTCTTCTGCAACGATCCATTTATAACATCCGCATTGCTTGGACCCATGCAGAAACTTCTTTAATCATGAGCATATCACGAAATTAGTAAGTTATCAAAAATTCCTTCTTTACAAATGGCAATAACTCAGGCCTGAAAAGGAATTCATTCACTAAATATCTAACTCAATAGGTATTACCCAACCCAAGTGAAATCTCACCACTAAAAAGCTGTGAAGACTCATAAAGGGTCCCTGAAATGAAACATTCAAAGAAAGCATGGTGTTCTAAATAAGTCTGAGCTGATATTATGCTATTCATGAAGCTGCACTCGGCCTTTGCAGCCTAACACATAGGGTGACAGGTGGAGAAACTACAAATAGCCTTGGCCTAAGAATGGAAAAAATGATAAGCTGGGGCCAAGGTTTTCAAAGTGACTTAATGACAGGAATGCAAGGGGCAGACCTGAGGATACAGAATAGTGGATTATAGGCCTCCCAAAGAACCTACGAGTGCAGAGGGTTTGGGCTACATGCCACCCTCACGGTGGCCCTGCTTAGTCTTAGAATAGTAAACTCCACGACGTCAGTTTGCAGGGGCGGGGGGCAAGGGAGGATGCTGAGATCTGTCTGTCCATGCAATATGTCTCACGAATACTGACTTCCCAAAAGCAACAGAACACCCCCTAAGTCCTTGTCATTGTATCACACAGAGGCACTTGGAACTGCACGTTTCCTGGGATGATTGGGCTGTGCTGGTTCCTGTTGGGTTCTGATGCTGTTGTAGGGTGGAAAGTCTTAGCCTACCTGCTGGCTGTATCGTATTACCTGCAGGCTGTGTAGCAGGCCACAGACAGGGGGATTTAGGAGCTCTGGGTTTTAACCTCAGCTCCACTTGTCGACTCATCGAATACTTATGCCATTTTGATTTCCTCATCGTTAAAATTGGGATATGAGCTGTCTTTACCGGTAAGGTGACTGTGAGTAATTAACTAGTGAAACAGATCATTTGGTGCAGTATATTCAGTGAAGGAATAGGAAGCTAAACATAAATTGTAGACCTCACTCTGCCTCACCCTGCCCTAATTTCCTTATAATAAGGAAATGTTCATGTGGGTAGCCCACATGATCCCAAGGATTGCTTCTATTCCAAAACCTATTATTCTAGTCATTGCCTGTGTTAGTGGCACTCCAACTTGAGCATGAGAGAGAACCACCTGGAGGGCTCATTAAAACACAGTTCCGGGCTCAAGGTTTGGCATTTCTACAAGTTCTCAGATGTTGCTGTTGGTCCTCTCTGGGGCACCACAGCCTAAGAACCACTGATTTATGGCAGGTAAGAAAACTCTAGCCATAGCCAGTTGTGGTGGCTCATGCCTGTAATCCCAGCACTTTGGGAGGCCAAGGTGGGTGGATTCCTTGAGCTCAGGAGTTCAAGACCAGTCTAGGAAATGTGGCGAAACCCAGTTTCTACAAAAAGTAGAAAAAATTAGCCTGGTGTGGTGGTGCGCAGGTGTAGTCTCAGCTACTCGGGAGGCTGAGGTGGGCAGATGGCTTGAGCCCAGGAGGTGGAGGTTGCAGTGAGCTGAGATCACACCACTGCACTCGAGCCTTGGCAACATATCAAGACCCTGAGAAAGAAAGAAAGAGAGAGAGAGAGAGAGAGAGAGAAAGAAGAAAGAAGGGAAGGGAAAAGAAAAGAGAAGAAAAGGAAAGGAAAGGAAAGGAAAGGAAAGGAAAGGAAAGGAAAGGAAAAGAAAGGAAAGGAAAGGAAAGAAAAATCTGGCCAAAGGAGAGTGAACAAACCTTATTCACCGGCCGTTTCATGGGTGCACAACCTGCGTAGTCCCACAGTCTCAAACCTCACCCTCGAGGGTCCTGTGCTTGAAGTACTAAAGGGCTCAGCTGTTACCAACAACCTGAAATTCTTCATGTTTGAACAAGGTAGCTCACATTTTCATTTTGCACTGGGCCCCATAAATTATGCAGCGGATTCCATTCATGGTTTTGGTTTTTCAAATGTACAAATGTCATTTTAGAAAGGCACCTGAAAAACCCCTAAAAACCTCCCATCTACTTCTACACCAAAAGAAGCAGACTTGTGTAGAAATGATTCTTGTGGTTACCGGCATCTTGCCAGTGTGCTTGTCTACCCAGAAGAGGCTGGTGTGCCCACGTGGCCAAGCCCTAGGCCGACACGGGGCAGAGTGACATTTGGCGTCCTCTGTCCTCTCTGGAACCTCTCCTCCATCTTTCGCTTTCTTCAAAGTTCCAAAGCCACTTTCACATTTTTAGGTGAGCACTTCACTTCTTGACAGCAAATACTGTCTTAGGCAGCTTTAACAAATCACCATAATCTGGATTGCTTAAACAACAGAAATTTATTTCTCAGTTGTGGAGGCTGGGAAGTTCAAAATCAAGGTGCCAGCTGATTTTGCGTCTGAGATCACCCAGGCTGAAGTGTGACTGGTGCAATCAGAGTTCACTATAAACCTTGAACTCCTGGGCTCAAGCGATCCTCGATCCTCCCGCGCTGGCTTCCCAAAGTGCAGGGATCACAGGCATGAGCCTCTCCAAGATTTCTAGCGGGAACATCTGCATTTCAAAAGAAGAATTCCTCCAGGGAGAAAGCAATCTTGTTGTATAAATACACAGGATTTTTTAAGGGTGGAGGACTTTTCCCTTTGAATTATAGTGTGCGCAGAATTGTCTGCTGGCCTGTCTCTCAGAATGGGCTGCTACATAATCTTACCCTTAAGAGGAGAGGCTGGGAGAGATGGCTCACACCTGTGATCCCAGCACTTTGGGAGGCCAAGACGGGTGGATCGCTGAAATTCAAAAGTTGGAGACCAGCCTGGTCAACATGGTGAAACCCTGTCTCTACTGAAAATGCAAAACTTATTTGGGTGTGGTGGCGGGGACCTGTAATCCCAGTTACTTGGGAGGCTGAGGCAGGAGAATAGCTTGAATGTGAAAGGTGGAGGTTGCTGTGAGCCAAGATCACACCACTGCACTCCAGTCTGGGTGATAGAGCAAGACTCTATCTCAAAAAAAAAAAAAAAAAAAGAAAGAAAGAAAGGAAAGGAAGGGAGGGAGGGAGGGAGGAAGGGAGAGAGAGAGGAAAAAGAAAAAGAGGGTCTGTTTCTGCTCTTAGAAGATCCAGAAAACTGGGAAGGTTACCTGAGGTACACATGGACGAAGGTTGTCCTCTAGAAATGGGGTCAACCACAATTGCGTTAATTCAGTAGTGCCAGGGATTCTTCAGAAAGGTCAACAGCATGAATGGTTCTGACCCCTGTGCCTCTCCCCTATGTGATCAGGTGACAGTTAATGACTGTGGAGGTCACACTCAGCCATCCAACAGCCTTACAGGGACCCTACACAAAAGCCCACAGATTCCAAAGCCTTTTTCTTAACCTAAAAAAAAGAAATTATTTGTTAATTCCAGTAGGGCAACTGAATATACTGGGCTATTTGTACTTTTTTATGGAGAACTTTAGTAACTCAATTTTTTAAAAATGAGTTTTTAGAATAAAGCCACTGACGATTTCCTAAGAGTCCAATCCCCTGGAGCTTGTAGGAGGTGGCCTGGGTCAGCTGGAGCATCCCTGACCTGCTCCCCCACTGCCAGATTCCCCATGCTCCTAGGGTGTGGAGTCCATGTGGGAATGACTACAAGTTTAGGGGGAACTTGTTGGCAGACTGATGCTCTGTGAGTTTTTAATGGACACTGGGGACAAATGCTTAAGGTCTAGAAACTTCCAAACCACAGGAAAGACAGCTTTAGTGACCCCATCCAGAGGCAGCCCTGGAATAGGATTTCCAGGGGTGTCTGGGACCCCTTTCCTTGTTCCGAGAGGCTCTGTGGCCACTTTTTGGCAGGAGGAGGATGCTTCCTCAGCTCTGTCCCCAGACCCCCCCAGGTCCCCAGGTCTTTCACATTGGGTGAAGATTCAGAGATGCTCTGTAAGGATTTTGCCCACTGGGCAACTCAGAAATACTTCGATCTCCAAGATAGAAGAGGCAGCAGCACACGTGCCTGTTGATGTCTGTTTCACAGTTACCCCTTATGTGAGTAGACCGAACTCCACTGTTCAGAAGGTAGGTAGGAAGTCCACTGTATAAGGCCCTTTATTTCTAAAATAAGATAAAAGGCGGCTTTGCATTTTCCGGTTAAACAACTGTGTCTTCGTCACCTCTGCTTATCTTTAGGGGTATCCATTCCTGTGACTGCAGACTTTTGTTGATATTATTCCTGGAAGAATGGAATTCTTTTCTTGAAGGGTTGCTTGGTTTACTAGAATATTCAAAATCATTCATGAAGGCTGTTACTATTTTGAGTCTAAAGGTTTTCTCAAAATTAACCTCACATCCCTTCTGTTAGGGTCTATGAGAATATCTTTTATAAACAGAAGCATTTGAAGTCATTGCTTTTGCTACATGATTTTTGTGTGTGAAGGACATACCACGTTTAAATCATTAATTGAAAAACATCACATAAGACCCCAACTTTGAAGGAAGAGAGGGAGGTTGAGGTTTTTCCTTCTGTATAAGCACCTACTGACAAAATGTAGAGGCCATTCAACTGTCAAACACCATTTGGTTATATAGCAGAGGAGATGGATATATAAATTACTGCATTGCTTTTTTCAGTTTGTATAACCTCTAATCTCCACTTGCATGATACGCTTTGTTAGATACATTAATTGTAGTTTGGAAGCAAGTGTGTATGAATAAAGATAATGATCATTCAAAAAAAAAAAAAAGAAAAGAAAAAGAGGAAAGATCTTTTAGGTGCCTAACCTGAAACCACACCCAAGCAAGACTCCAACTGCACAGCCAAGCTGACTGTGCATAGTCAAGGCTAAGGCTACTCACAGCAAAATGAAGACATCTGTATCTTTTTTTAGGATGGGAATTCCTGCCCTGGCACACCTCTTGGACTTGTTTTTCTTTCAGTCAGAGCTGATAATAGCACTTGGGTTTTATATAGTCCTGTAGTCGTCAATGTTAACATCATGGGGAATTGCAAAGCTAAGATCCATTTCTTTTGCTTCCCTGGGGTAGACAAGCTTTGCCAAGAGGACGTAAGGAATGAGAGATTGTAAGAGCCATTGCCAAAATTAAGATTTTTATTGGACTGACCAAGAAAGATTCCTGGTCTGGGAATGGTAGCTAGGGCTCACAAGGATGTGCTTACTGAGGACGGCCTGATTATGCTAGTGTTGAGGATGCCAGTCTTAGCAAAGATCACCTGGAATGATGTGAGGTTAGCAGACCAGAGATGAAAGGAACTAGTTAGCTAATACCGCTCTAAAAACACCAAGAAATGTAACCCTCTTTCCTCTCAAGGGTCATATCCCCACAGCCCCACTGTTTGCATAAAAGGAGACTTTGCACAAATTACAAAGGAGATCCCCTTCCTTGGGACACTTTAAAGCCATAAGCCAGAAAATTGTCATCATCTCCATATAAATTTTTTTTATTGTTGGCTTCTTTTTTTCTTAAATAGAGAAGAGTTCTTACTATGTCACTCTGGCTGGTCTCAAGCTCCTGGGCTCAAGAGATCCTCCTGCCTCGATCTCCCAAAGTCCTGGGATTACAAGCATGAGCCACCACGCCAGGCCTCCATATACATTTCTGATGCCGCTGAAGTGAATGTTGTCCCCTGGAGTCGTGCCAGCACAATTTGCCCTGACTGTTGGGTACAAGGTGAGAGAGATATTAGACACATCTGTCTATTGACTACTACCTCCTTGGCGGGGTAGCAGTTGCAAATCGTTGTCAAAAATTAATACTGATGGCTTGTTTACCGTGGTATGGCTGTGGAGCAAGGACTCAAAAGGGTGAAGAATGACTGCTAATCATGCATCTCTGGATGACTGTGGGATCCTGCGTGCTTCCTGTGGGGATCCAGTTTATCCTGTACAGACTAGGCCTTCCCAAGGAGCAGCTCCAGCCGCATCATTTGCATTCAGTTCCCTCATCAAAACCAAGACAATGGTTTTATCCTTTTAGGGGTAAAAGGATAGCTCTATTTAATAAATGCTATATAAAATCACAACTATAAATAGAAACATAAAAAAGCAAACAGAAAACCTATCAAAGCATGAATTTCTTGGGTTTCATTTTTTGTTTTTGTTTTTTTGTTTTTTAGACGGAGTTTCACTCTTGTTGCCCAGGCTGGAGTGCAATGGCGCAATCTCAGCTCTCGGCAACCTCCGCCTCCTGGGTTCAAGTGATTCTCCTGCCTCAGCCTCCCAAGTAGCTGGGATTACAGGCACCCACCACCGCCGCCTGGCTAATTTTTGTATTTTCAGTAGAGATAGGGTTTCACCATGTTGGCCAGGCTGGTCTTGAACTCCTGACCTCAGATGATTCAACCACCTCAGCTTCCTAAAGTGCTGAGATTACAGGCATGAGCCACCGTGCCTTGTGGAGTTTCTTGTTTTTATCATTTATTTATTTTGAAGAGATGAGAGTCTCACTATGTTGGCCAAGGTGGTCTTTACCTCCTGGCCTCAAGCAATCATCCTGCCTCAGCCTCCCAAAGTGATGAGATTGAAGGCATGAGCCACCCACTCCTGACCTCTTGTTTTTATTTATTGGCTAAACCTTTATTCATTCTGTCTATGGCCAACTCAACTGTGCAAACGTTTAAAGAAAATTATGGAAAAAATAGTTAAAAGTTGAGTAAACCTCACCCATTAAATGATCATTTCCTGAATATTAAGAAACAGTCTTTGCTCTTTGAACTTACGAGCAGAACACCTAAGTTCACCACACAGAGCTACAGAGTTTGTGTAAGAGTGTGGCATGGACACCACTTTAGAAAGTAGATCCTGCCTGATAATTGTGTGGCATATGAGACAGTTTCCAGAAGAAGGCGACCAAAAATAGAAATCAGTATCAAGATTCAGTCAAATCATAAGAGGATTAAAATATATGAACTGTTAAAATATATTTTTTAAATATGCTGATATGTATGCCTGCACTTGGGGTAAGACTTAGCATCCAAACCAACAAGATATTACTTAGGTTCCACCAAAGTGTTGACATTTATCCTACAATACAGGGATAATTGAACACACTACTCACCTCTGAAACATTTTGCCTTTCAAAAGGTCCCTAAGCATACTGAACACTAATGCAAAATCACTTGTACCAGAGTTGTATGTCCTCCAGGAGGGGAGATCCAACCATAAGCATCATTTTTGAACACTCCCATTCTATATGTTTGTCTCCTCCAACTTAGAATTTACTACATGTCTCATATCAAGGGTGCTGTGATATTATGATTTATAACAAGAAATGTAAGACCAGCTGGGCAACCTGGCAAAACCCTGTCTCTAGAAAAAATAGAAAAAATAGCTGAGCATGGTGGCATGCAGCTGTAGTCCCAGCGACTCGGGTGGCTGGGGTGGAAGGGTTGCTTGAGCCCAGGAGTTCTAGGCTGCAGTGAGCTATGATCATACCACTGCACTCCAGCCAGGGCAACAGAGCAAGATCCTGTCTCAAAAAGAAAAAAGAAAAGGAAGGAAGGAAGGAAGGAAGGAAGGCAGGATGGAAGGATGGAAGGAAGGAAGGAAAAAGAAAATAAATATATATTTTAACATTTGTCCCCTGGTTTCTGTCACAGAGCTACAAAAACCCTTATAAGTTCCTAAGCAATAGGGGTGCTAGGAAATCTTTTGTTCTAGTATTTGATCTTTGACTCTGTTTCATGACTCAGAGCTCCTAATCCCTTGGAATGTTCCAGGTAATAGAAGCATGTTTTGCTTTACCTAAGTGACTCTTGGTGGGTTCCTGGATGGGGGCTGGTCACCAGAAAGACAAGCCATGATTGATTAGAAGATTTGAACTTTTAGCCCCAATCATGCCTATGTGATGAAACCTCTATGAAAATCCCTGAACTATGGGGGTTGGTAAACGCAGGGAGGAGCTGGACCGTGGCACACCTGGAGAGGGCGTGGAAGCGCTGCATCCCTTTCCCTGTCCCTCTCCTGTGTATCTTTTTCATCTGGCTGTACCTGATCTGTACCCTTTGCAATAAACTGGTGTTCTATTAAGTAAACTGTTTTCCTGAGTTCTGT
This sequence comes from Cacajao melanocephalus, assembly GCA_963573385.1. NCBI lineage: Eukaryota > Metazoa > Chordata > Mammalia > Primates > Pitheciidae > Cacajao > Cacajao melanocephalus. The sequence goes on along the minus strand of CAUYLG010031707.1, from coordinate 41,812 downwards.
GAGCCATTCTAGCAAGTGATCAAACCCAGGAAGGAATGATGAAACTCTTAATTTATAGCCAGTAGGTCAGAGGTGCATGTCATGATTTGAGACTTGTGATTGGCATCTGAAGTGCGGAGTCGGGGAGTTTTGTGGGACTGAACCATTAACCCATGGGATCCCTACTAACCGGTTAGTGTCTGAACAGAATTAAATTGTAGGACACCCAGTTGATGTGTGCAGAGAATTGGAAAATTGCTTGGTGTTGGGGAGCCCCCCTTTCACCACATTTGGTCACAAAAGTGTTCTGTGTGAGAGGAGAGAAACAGTGTTTTTTCCCAAAGGTGCTCATGCTCAAAGGTGCCAAACTCAAGGTCAGGCCTCTGCACCCAGAAGACGAGATGTCCTTTGTCACTGCTAAAATGAGAATTCTCACAAAATCTGCCTATGGCCACAATGTCCATGCAAGATTCAAATCAATGTGATATCTGCTATTTTCAAAATAATTCAAAGAAGAATCTAAATCCTGAAATCAAATTGCTTTGGTGAGTCACATCTTCATTGGCTGCTTGGGGATTAAATAAAAATTTGGTTTTTTAATCTTTTGGACGACAGTGGTAATCAATATCTGAAAAGATCTTTCTTCCTATGTAGCTTATTATAAAGATGTTCTAAGATACCAAGGAGCCAAATTGCAATCTCATTGAGTCACCTGCTGGTTTTATGCTGCTCTTACAGACCCAAAGGGTTAGTTCAGGCTACTTGGAGAACGTCAAGTCCACTCCACCGCTTATCTCTGTGCCAGCGAGCTTCTGCGCTTGTCTCTGTCAGCTAAGCCAAAAACAGAAGAGCAATATTTTGCATACAACCTTTCAGGAGACGATTATTTCATCCTAGCATATTGCTGCATTTGAAATGAAAATTACAATTCTGTATTTCCATGGGAAAGAATGGCTAATGAATGTTTTTTTTTTCCCAAAAACAAACATCCAAAATCTGGCTATAACATCAAGAAAGGAAGGGAGAGAGAGAGAGAAAAAAAAAAGAAGCCAGAGAAAATACTGCATGAAGCATGCTTCTTTACCATCATTCTTATCCACAGTCGTTTATTTATTTATTTAATATTATTATTTTTTAGAGACAGAGTCTTCTGTGGCCCAGGCAGGAGTTCCATGGCGGGATCATGGCTTACTGTAACCTTGAACTTCTGGGCTCAAGTGATCCTCCAGCCTCAGCCTCCTGAGTAGCTAGGACACAGTCATTTATTAATAGGGTGACCAAAGAACATACTGTCCTATCTGGGATACGTCATCTGTAAGTACGATGGGAGACTGTTAATGGTGACGTTAAGGACGACTTCCCTGCTGATCACGTGCTACTTACACCCAGGGACTGTGTTACAGACTGAAAATACAAAGAAGCCAAAAACATCATTCCCTCCATACAATGCTAAAATTTAGTTGGGGAGAGAAGATATTCAGAAAGAAGGGATATATCACAAGGATGTCTCTCTATAATTACGTCTTTACTAATTCCATAAACACAGGAAAACTCCTACTAATTTAATACATGTAATTGGCTGGGCGTGGTGGCTCATGCCTGTAATCCCAGCACTTTGGGAGGCCAAGGCAGGTGGATCACCTGAGGTCAGGAGTTTGAGACCAGCCTGGCCAATATGGCAAAACCCCATCTCTACTAAAAATACAAAAAGTGGCCAGGCATGGTGGTGGGTGCCTGTAATCCCAGCTACTTGGGAGTCTGAGGCAGGAGAATCGCTGGAACCCAGGCAGTGGAGGTTGCAGGGAGCCGAGATTGCACCACTACACTCCAGCCTAGTCAACAGAATGAGACTCCATCTCCAAAAATGAAAAATTTATAAACAAAAATCTTGTACTTATGCATCCTTGGTTTATACATAAATTTCAGAGGAAACCATGTAATCTAGTCATCATATTCTTCCAGGTTATTGTACATTTGGTGTGAAAACAGCGTATCAAAAGACATCTACAGAGTTTGACTCAGTAAATCAAAATTTTCCATTCAAAGAACACAATTTCTATGTCCAAATCACAGGTAATGATGCTGCAGGCTTGACCTCAAGGAATTTAGAGTCGAGAAGAGGAAATACACATACAACAAAATAGAAAAAATAAAGAAAAAAATCTACACTAGAGGTATAAACAAAATGCTAGAGAATGAAGGGATCAATCCTAAATAAAAGAAGTAGATTGTAAATAACCTAGTGGATTAGAAATTGGCTTTCTTATCCTCCAAGTCTGAACTGTACATAGTAAGTGAGCCATTCAGGAAATATATATTGATTGATTAATTCCAAGAATAACAGGCAATGTTTATGAGCACATGCTATGTGCTGGCACAGTGCAAAGTGCTCTGCTTATGTGACTTCATTTAATCAAATAATGGAAAGCAGGTGGGAAAGAGAAAATATTCAATGTGCTTACTGATTCATTCTTATGTATTCTAATAGTACACTGAAAGGATGTCTGTATAATTGCATTTTTACTGATTCCTTAAATACAGGAAAACTGTTACTAACACATGTAATTATATGCCTATAATAATTTAAGTATTTGCTGATTAAACATAGATACCTAATAATCTAGTAAATTACATTTATAATTACATACTAATTGTGAATGTGTTTTATAACACATCACCATATATTACTAATTACATTTAAATTATAACTTTACTGTACGTTGGATGCATCATTTCTAGTGCTGCTGTTGCTTCATTTCTTCTTTTTCTTCTTGTTCTCGTTCTTTTTGCTCTTATTCTTCTTATTCTCATCTCCTTCCCCTTCTTCTTCTCCTCCCCCTTTGTCTTTCTGTTCTTTAACAAAAATAAATTAAGCATTCAAGTTCCACGATTCCCATTACTTATGGTAATCCTTGTAGATAAAAAGAATACTTCCTTGGTTTGGAAATTCATTTTAGTCTGTCTCTTTTATGTTAACCTAAAAGAAACCCTTTAATTCTTTCTTCGTCCAGTGATTTTTTTTTTCTGTATAATATTGCCTTTTACCAATACTAAGTCACATGTAAAACACAGTTCTACCCAGTGTCCAGATAAATCTCAGTCTTGAATTTGAGAAGGCACTGAAGGACATTGAAAGCTGGTACTGTAGTGGCCTGAAATTCAGTAGATCCCGGCCAGCCCTTTCTCATTACTGTTTTGTGTGTGTGTGTGTGTGTGTGTGTTTTACAGGGGTCTCACTTGGTTGCCCAGGCTGGAGTGCAGTGGTACAATCATGACTCACTGCATCCCTGACCTCCGGGGCTCAGAGGATCCTCCCACTTCAGCCTTCCAGGTAGCTGGGACTACAGATGTGCATCACCTCACCCAGCTCATTTTTTGCAGAAACCGGGTTTTGCCATGTTGTCCAGGCTGGTCTCAAACTCCTGGGCTCAAGCAATCTGTCTGCATTGGTCTCCCAAAGTGCTGGGATTACAGACATGAGCTAATGTGCCCGGCCTCATCACCAATTGCTTTATGGGTTGGCCATGGAGTTATAAGGCCAATATCCTGTACGTTAGATTCCCATGTACTCCAGTTGGTTTCATTAACTCCTGTGCCCTAATCCTGACCCCTCTTCTCCCAAGAACGCATGTAGAGAAAAGAAGGCCACAGTGAGATCTGAGGGCATCAGCCCACCTGATGAAGGCAGGTGTTTCAAGATGGTATGAGAAGGACAAGCTGAGAACTGTAGTGAGGGGGAGGGGGAAACTAAAACTTTATTACTGTAAGCAAATATCACAGCAAATCAGCCTTAAGTGGGTATAAAAGAACTCACAAAAGAAGACAAAACGTAACCAAAGCTCACCAGACCACAGGAAGAGTCACCACTGGCATGGGAAGACGGGCACCCAGGATCCTGCAGCCGGAGTTGGGGCATCCCCCAGCACGGGACAGCAGCAGCCCTCAATCCTCCCTCGTGTAAGCTCCTTTTACTAAGTCCAGTTGTGACTTTGGGCACCTCTGTTGTTTGCAACACAAACAATCGTTCTGGGTGCAGTGTCCCGAGACGTGTTCCAGGACTTGAGTTAATTTCTGGCCTTTTAGCCAAATTTTACACCACGTGTTTACCTTTTCACCTTAGGTGTCTCTGCCTCTTATAGATGGAGGCATATTTAATTAATTTATTTATTTAATTTTTGCTTTTTTAGACAGAGTTTGGCTCTTGTTGCCCAGGCTAGAGTACAGTGGTGCAGTCTCGGCTCAGTGCAACCTCTGCCTCCCAGGTTCAAGCAATTCTCCTGCCTCGCCCTCCCTAGTAGGTAGAATTACGGGCGTGTGCCACCACGCCCAGCTAATTTTTATATTTTTAGTAAAGACAGGGTTTCACCATGTTGGCCAGGCTAGTCTTGAACCCCTGACCTCAGGTGACCAGCCCGCCTTGGCCTCCCAAAGTGCTGGGATTACAGGTTTGAGCCACTGCGCCCAGCCAGATGGAGGCATTTTTTAAAACAGAGTTAGTGTGGCCAATTTCTCTCTTCCTACAGCAGGGTAGAGGCAGCAGAGCACAGCTCTGTTCACTCAGATGCCTCACTGGAGTTGGCAATGATAAGGTCTTTGAGACTGGGTACCCAGATGGGCTCTGTGGACCCCTCTACCCCTCCTTGGCTATGTAGCAGCAGCACAAGAGAAGCTCCTGAGAAGCAAAGAGAGAAAAAGGTGGGGAGGTGGGCTGGGGTGTCAGGAGGTCTAATTACAGTGTGTTTGTGATTTCATTGTCTACATTCCCCTGGTCTACACAGGTAAACTTGTGTCATGGAGGTTTGTTGTACAGATTATTTCATCACCTAGGTATTAAGCCTAGTACATATTAACTCAATTATTTTCCTGATCCCCTCCCTCCTCCCACCTTGCACCCTCCAATAGGTCCCAGTATGTGTTGTTCTCATCCCCATGTCCATGTATTCTCATATACACTGTTGGTGGGAGTGTAAATTAGTTTGATCATTGTGGAAGACGGTGTGATGATTCCTGAAAGACCTAAAGACGGAAATACCATCTGACCTGCAATCCCATTACTGGATATATACCCAAAGGAATAGAAATCATTCTACTATAAAGATCTATGCATGTGCATGTTCACTGCAGCACTATTCACAATAGCAAAGACACGAAATCAACCCAAATGCCCATCAGTGACATACCGGATAAAAAAATGTGGTACATATACACCATGGAATACTATGCAGCCATAAAAAAGAATGAGATCACATCCTTTGCAGGGACATGGATGGAGCTGGAGGCCATTATCCTTGGCAAAATAACAAAGGAACAGAAAACCAAATACTGCATGTCCTCACTTGTAAGTGGGAAGTAATATAATATTTTTAAGTGTCTTAGTTTTTATTTGTAATATGGCCTGGCCAATTAGAGTGAAACCCCATCTCTACTAAAAATACAAAAATTAGCTGGGTGTGGTGGCATGTGCCTGAAATCCCAGCTACTCAGGAGGCTGAGGCAGGAGAATTACCTGAACTTGGGAGGCAGAGGTTTCAGTGGGCCGAGATCACATCACTGCACTCCAGCCTGGGTGACAGAGTGAAAGAAAAGAAAGAAAGTAAGAAAGACAGAGAGAGAGAGAGAGAAGAAGAAGAAGAGAAAGAAAAAGAAAGAAAGAAAAGAAAAGAAAAAAGAAAAGAAAAGGAAGGAAGGAAAGAAAGAAAGAAGGGGGGAATGGAGGAAGGGAGGGAGGAAGGAAGAAACGAAGGGAGGGAGGAAGGAAGGGAGGGAGGAAGGGGAAAGAAGGAAGGAAGGAAGGGGAAGGAAGAATCCCCATTCACTTCTCTTTCTGTCTCCTTGGTGAGGATGAAGACGCTTGGCCACTGAAGACTGCAAAGTAGGCCAGGAAAACAAATACTTTTTATTTTGTTTTCCCAGGTTCTTTGGTGGGAGTCAGGCAAAGAAAAAGGGGATTGGGAATGGCTATTGGATTTTATGGCTTCCCTCTAGGGGTGCCAGGCAGAGGTTACTACACAGAAATAGTGACCCTTCCGGGCCACTGAGTAAAGCCTGTGGCTGGTGGCTCCTGGCCTCAAGACTATCTTCTGTTGACCTTGATCTCCCTCCGACGTTCACTATAGCAGCTATGCTCAGAATTTGTTCTTGGGACGCCTTTATATTCTTAAAAATTGCAGAACCATGAAGAGCTTTTAGTTTTTTATAATTTTTTTTTTTTTTTTTTTTTTTTTTGGTGTGTGTGTGAGACAGAGTTTCACTCTTGTTGCCCAGGCTGGAGTGCAATGGTGTCATCTTGGCTCACTGCAACCCCTGTCTCCCGGGTTCAAGTGATTCTTCTGCCTCAATCTCCTGAGTAGCTGGGATTACAGCTGACCACCACCATGCCCCAGCTAATTTTATTTTATTTTATATATATATATTTTTTGAGGCAGAATCTTGTTCTGTCTGGAATGCAGTGGCACGATCATGGCTCACTGCAACCTCCACCTCCCAGGTTCAAGTGATTCTCCTGCCTCAGCCTTCCAAGCAGCTGGGACTACAGGCACCACCACCACGCCTGGTTAATTTTGGTATTTTTAGTAGAGACAGGGTTTCACCATGTTGGCCAGACTGATCTCTAACTCCTAATCTCATGTGATCTGGCCGCCTTGGCCTCCCAAACTGCTGGGATTACAGGCGTGAGCCACAGCACCAGGCCTAATTTTTGTATTTTTAGCAGAGACAGGGTTTCACCAGGTTGGCCAAGCTGGTCTTGAACTTCTGACCTCAGGTTATCCGCCCACCTCAGCCTCCCAAAGTGCTGGGATTTCAGGCATGTGCCACCATGCCAGGCTATAAAGAACTTTTATTTATGTGCCTTATATCTATCAATATTTACCATATTAGAAATTAAAACTGAGGCATTTAAAAACTAGTATACTAATTCAAAATGAACAACAAACCCATGGCATGTGAACATACATTCCACTTAAAGAATTCATTTTTATGAAACGTAACTCTACCTTCTAAAGGAATTAGTGGTGCCATAGCATTGTTTTACTTTTTTGCACATCTCTTTATTATCTATCTTAATGGAAGACACCTGGATTCTTCTGTCTGCTGCTGCAGTCTGTTTTAGTGCTGAATGTCATGTAGCATCAGGAACACTTGACTGTAGACTCATGGCAGGATGAGGCGGCAAAGGCGAATAGTGTCTTAGTATTACTATAAAAGTGATTCTGACCTTGCAAACCACCTAAAAGGCCTCAGGACCACTTTGAGATCCCCTACAGTACAGATATGACCGTTTGTTGGGAAGCCATCCAAGAATGTCTGCCACACAGGTCCCCATTTCCCATTTTGGGATTTCCCTTTTAATTTCATAACTAAATGTCCAATTCCAGAGTTAGTCTCAGAACTAGGAAACCGTCTTCCCCACAATTACGTATGTGCAATTCTTTATGGCTTACCAAATAGAAAATTACCAGCAATTTTTAAAATACAGGTGTGTTTTTGGTTTTCCTTACACGCATTTTTTTTTTAAGACAGGGTCTTGCTGTGTTGCCCAAGATGGAGTGCAGTAGCGTGATCACAGCTTACTGCAGCCCTGACCTCCCTGGCTCAAGCTTTCCTCCTACCTCAATATCCTGAGTATCTGGGACTACAGGTGTGAGCCATCATGCCCAGGTTATTTTATTTTATTTTATCTTTTTATGGAGACAGGGTCTTACTATGTCGTCCAAGCAGGTCTTGAGCTCCTGAGCTCAAGCATTCCTCCTGCCTCAGGCTCCCAAAGTTCTGGGATTGCAGGCATAAGCCACCAAGCCCAGCCCTTATACATATTTTGGTTTCAAAGGTTAAAGGGTCTTTTCAGTCATGGCTGAAACAAATGATGTCTCTGCTTTCCCAGTTCTGCAAGAAGGAAGCCTCCCTCCCAGGCTCATAACATGAAAGCAGGGGATTGAGTGGAAGGACGCGTCTACTTCCATCTTCAGCCTTCATTGCCATACCTCATTGCCATTTGTCTGTGCACAGGGATTTGATTTGATTTTGAGACAGAGTCTTGCTCTGTCGCCCAGGATGGAGTGCAATGATGCAATCTTGGCTTACTGCAACTTCCACCTTCTGGGTTCAAGCAATTCTTCTGCCTCAGCATCTCAAGTAGCTGGGATTACAGGGGCCCATCACCACACCCAGCTAATTTGTTGTATTTTGAGTAAAGATGGGGTTTTGTCATGTTGGCTCATGTTGGCCAGCCTGGTCTTGAACTCCTGACCTCAAGTGATCCACCCTTCTTGGCTTCCCAAACTGCTGGGATTACAGGCATGAGCCACCATGCCCAGCGTCTTCAGGGATTTTAGAAGACATGGTTGATGACATCCAAATCCCCACTCTAAATCTTCCGCACCTCCAAGGATCAAACTTAAGACTCTCTGTCAAATGTTGTCAACATTTAATTATACCGACCTCTTCCTCATTAGACTCTTCCATCTCTTTAGCTGCCCCCTGATAGCTGTGAGAAAGTTCCCAGGGCAACCTCAGGGAGAGTAGCCGAGGACTTATGACATCTCCTCTGTGTCATCTTCCCTGAGTGCTTCCTTCTGGAAATGTCAGGAGCACTGTGAACAAGTTGCAGAAAAAGCTGGAGGGGGGCCTCCATCAGCATCCCAGCTCTGTGCTAGCGACTCTCTGATGAGACGTTGGGATTTGGAGGTGGGATATAGAATCACTCGGGGACTTTTTTTGAACACCGCATGCTGGCTCCTTCCCCCAACTCCCTGGAGACAGATGTCTCCTTACCCCCACCCTGCCTGAAAATCACTGATCTCGATGGTTAGGAAAGAGCTTTATTAAATTTAAATTTAGCATGTGAGGTTGTGGATAACCCTATCTCTGTTTCTGAGAAACAACTGTTTACTATTCTAACACTCCGGAAACCTGGCAACTGGCTCACGGAGGACTGGCAAATGCGAGCTTATGTGCAGCTGCTCTGCAAGGTACCCCAGCCCGACACACTCCTACCCGTCAGCCTGGGGTCTATATTAGAAGGGGTGCAAGACCTAGAACTTTGCAGGACCAAAAAAGGCAGTCGGGACCTATTTTTAATGATCCTGAGGATTATTTAGAAAGGTAATTCCATAAAGCCCATGTAGCTCTTAAAAAGTATTTTGTTCCACTCCTTTCTTTCCCTGACCTTCTGATTCTATTTCTGTATTTCCCTCTTTATGTTTATGGGTCTGGAAGTGAATAGCAATAAAATAAAGATGATTGTCCTAAAATGATGTTCCTGGGTAGGAAAATGGGTTCCCAAAATCCCAGCTTCCATTGCTGGGATGGCAATCTGGATAAAATTGCAGGGGGATTTGCAAGATAATTGAAGCTCTTGATATTCAGAGGGGGGATTTTTATTCTGTTATCACTTACTCTCAGGAAAATGTGACGTGGGTTATAGCTACATGAGTATGATGGCCCAAGCTTCCACTGAACTCAGAGAGACTGCCTTGTTCACGTCTTCTGTGTGAATCATTTACTGCAGGCAAAGCCTTTGCTGGGATCCTCTTATTCTAAGCCACACACACAGCACGTGATGCTTGCCGTTGGAGTGGGGTCACTGGACAGAAGGGGCAAACCAGTAACGGTATCTCTACAAGTGACATTATAGACGTGCCATGCCGCGTGATCCCCATGGCTAAAATGAGACTCTCGAAGCTGGAGGGAATGGAAAGTGATGACGTGAGACGCCTGAACGATATTGTAACCTCAGATGATGTTGGCGGCCAGTACTATATAAGCTAAATGAACTGGGGCTAAGTGCTTGTGACGACATCACGGGCAGAGAATGTTATGAAGTCGTATGTCATTCTTGGCCTGAAGTGTCCCATCTAATGAGCCTATTTGTCATGGAAAAAATAAAATCAAGTGTGTAGATGTCTTCAATATTAGATGTTGGAAATGTGCTCTGGCAGATGGTACAGTTTATGCATTTCAAGGATGTGTTAGCAAAACTTGTCCAACCCCCATTACCTCTGTGTCCATCTTGAACATTTACGATCCCAGCAGACCAGACGCCAGCCAACAAATGTCCATTTAGTACTTACCGTGATCAAGGCACTGGGCTACAACCTGATAGATATACAAAGATAAAACAAACATTGAATCTGCCCTAAAAGAATTATAAGCTAGTAGGCAAGGACATATATGTGGCCAGTCATTTTATGTGTACACATACAAATATACGTTTATATACCTGCCTGTCTCAGAGTAGCTGCCATGGTTCCATTCATTACGTAGGTGATGGATGTTTGGATCCACATATATACCAGCAGGGCTATTTTTATGGAGGTTGCACAGGAATATCCATCTAGAACATTTTTCCTCCAGAATTCTGGAAGCCAGGGCAGGATTCCAGAACTTTCTTCTTATTTTTTAATTTAATTTTTTATATTTATTTATTTATTTTGAGACAGAGTTTCACTCTTATTGCCCAGGCTGGAGTGCAGTGGCGTGATCTTGACTCATTACAACCTCCGTCTCCCAGATTAAAGTGATTCTTCTGCCTCAGCCTCCCAAGTAGCTGGGCTTACAGGCATGCATCACCATGCCCAGCTAATTTTGTATTTTTAGCAGAGATGGGGTTTCACCACATTGGCCAGGTTGGTCTTGAACTCCCAACCTCAGGTGATCTGCCCGCCTTGGCTTCCCAGAGTGCTGGGATTACAGGCATGAGCCACTGCACCTGGCCCAGAACTTTCTTTTTAATAGACATTAGTTGTCAGTTTAACAAAACTACAGTCATTATAATGGTCGAAAAATTTTTAGCCAGGAGCAGTGGCTTGCCCCTGTAATCCCAGCACTTTGGGAGGCTAAGGCGGGCAGATCACCTGATGTCAGGAGTTCCAGATCAGCCTGACCAACATGGCGAAACCCCATCTCTACTAAAAATATAAAAATTAGCCAGGTGTGGTGACAGCCGCCTGTAAGTCGAGGCAGGAGAATCACTTGAGCCCAGGAGGCGGAAGTTGCAGTGAGCAGAGATCACACTACTGTGCTCCAGCCTGGGCAACAAGAGCAAAACTCTGTCTCAAAAAGAAAAATTGTTGCTTTAAAGTCAGGGTCTTGCTCTGTCACCAGCATGGAGGAGTGTGTTGGTGTGATCATTGCTCACTGTAGCCTTCAACTCCTGGGCTCAAGTGATCCTCCTACCTCAGCCTCTGGAGTAGCTGGAACTGCAGGCACACACCACGACAGCCTGCTAATTTTTTATTTTGATTTTTTTATAGAAATAAGGTCTCACGACGTTGCTCAGGCTGGTCTCAAACTCCTGGCCTCAAGTGATCCTCCTGACTTGGCCTCCCAAAGCAGTGGAATTACAGGGATAAACCACCACGCCTAGCCACAAAAATGTAATAAACTCCATTTTCAAGCTTATCTTATAGCTCCTTATATAACCGAATGAACGGTATTTTTATCAGATGCTTTTTAAAACTCAGTACACAATTCCGTCTTATTTCACAGTAAATTCTACAGAAATAGCAGTAAGAGAGGAGGAGGCTGTAGCTTACTGCTTAGTGACTTGTGATCGTGGCTAAATGATCAGTCATCCACTCCATTTCCTCCAACTTGTCCTGGGTCTGGGGAGGTGGGGATGACAAAGGCAATATCCATCTAGTTGAGGATATAGTGAGGGGTTTACTTTGCCATTGACTCTGACAATCATCGTCAATGAGACATGTGGCTTGTGATGAGAACACGACTAAGGACAAGGTTTCTCCAAGGTAGTGCTCTCGTGTTCATTCAGTGAAAAACTGTTGGTGTTGCACAACCAAATGAACAGTTTTTATATTTTGAATCTTTAAAAATATATCTGTGTTATTTTTCTTGAAATGCTGTTTATAAGGTTTTGACAATTAAATGGACCCCATTAAAAATTAAATTTATTTATTTATTTATTTTTGAGACAGTTTCACTCTTGTCACCCAAGCTGGAGTGCAGTGGCCCAGTTTTGGCTCCCTGCAACCTCCACCTCCTGGATTCAAGCGATTCTCCTGCCTTAGCCAACCAAGTAGCTGGGATTACAGGCACGTGCCACCACGCCTGGCTAATTTTGTATTTTTAGTAGAGACAGGGTTTTTCTATGTTGGTCAGGCTGGTCTTGAACTCTCAACTTCAGGTGATCCACCTGTCTCTGCCTCTCAAAGTGCTGGAATTACAAGCATGAGCCACTGCACCCGGCCCTACTATTGATTATATATGGATGTCCCCATATGTGGTAAAGTGAAAAGTCATGTACGAGAATAATCAACATCGAATTCCAGAGAGCGGTTGCCTCTGGGCACAGAGGGAGGGAACTGAAATGAGGGGGAGTGGTCCACGGGGATTTCAATGGTATCTGTGAGGTTTGCGTCTTAAAAAAAGATCTGAAGCAAACATGGAAAAGAATGTTAAGACTTGACAAAGTCTGGTGGTGGGTACATGTAATTCCCTACACTCTGCGTTCTTGGAATATTCCATAATAAAAAATAAATAAAGTTAAAAAATAGAAAGTAGGTCACCAAGTCAGAAAGCGTGGTGGATGAGATGGGTGGAGAGGATGCAGGGGAGGAGTGGGCTGGTGGGCCCTCATGGTGCGAGTCTGGACCTGATGACAGGAGCGTGGAGGGGACCTGGGCACCAGAACGGACCTGCGTGGTGCGTGTGCCCAGCCCTACTAACCACAACATGTGGTGCCTCTTTCCCTTCCTTTTCTGGCTGTACTTCTTACATCTGTGGTCTGCTGGGAATTGAAAGCCCTCAGCAGCAAGGCTTTAGCACTGGACTACCTTGTCCCAAGGTGTGCTGCCGGCCTTCAGCACCTCCTTGGGTTGGCTCCAGCCTTTGTACTCCAAGCTTATGTAAGAACACCACAAGTTCATGCTCACCTCCCATTAAAGGATGGAGGAACCTCTAGAGCATGGAGATCCTGATTTTATTTTACTGTCCTCAGGCTTTTCCAAGTGCTCAGATAGTTCATGGAAGTCTCCACTGTCCTGGTCATATGCACTTATTAATCTGCCTGTCTCATCCTTTTCATTCTTAATAAAAATATGTCTAGCTCAGGTCTGTGTCAACATTCCAAGAAAATCCAGACTAAGTCTCCTCACCAGTGCTTCTGCCCAGTCTTGGAGCCAGGAGACCTGCTTTGGAATCTTAGCTCATGCTGCAAGTACCCAGATGACTTTAGGCAAATCATGTCACCTCTCTAGATCTCCCTCTCTTCCTCTGCTAAATGGGGCATCCATACCTGCCTCACCGGGTTGGTATGATGTCATGGTTGCATAATGAATGTATCATTTGTCATAGTTCCAAGTGCAATATCTGCCTGAGAACTGGCAGACTGAGTTTGCCTAGCACAGACACAAAGCACTGATTTTACCTTTTCCCTAGGGTCAAATTTGGCAATCAGTGTTGCAGGCCATTCAGATTCTGATTGTTTCTTTCTTCTTACCGAGCTACCTTCCCTCCCCCTTTTTTCATGCCTCTCTTCTCCCAGCCCTTCTTTCCCAGGTTTCCTCTCTCAGATGCCTGCAGAAAAGCCTGAGTGCCGGCCTTTAGCTCTGGATAAAATTCTCCAAGAGTGGTTCTCCATCTTGCAGACCCTCAGAATCTCCTAGGAGCTTAAGAAAACTAAACACCCCAACAATAACAGCATGACAAAACCCCTTCTCCAACCCCCAGCCTCAGGAAATATGATTCATTCAATCCGCCTGGCATCGTATTTTCTTTACCTTGTATCCTATTAGGTGAGCCTACTGTCTATACTAAGGCTCTGATCTGTAAGCACCACAGCTTCTTCCTGGGTTCCTCCCTCCCAGGGAGCTCCCCTGCCATCCTAACAATGAGAAGGAGCTATCACACCTTCGTTTTTCCGGGTTTCTCAAATTCTTTCTCAAGCCACCGTCTGGTGCAATGGCTCACGCCTGTAATCTGAGCACTTTGGGAGCCCAGACAGAATTGCTTAAGGCCAGGAGTTCGAGACCAGCCTGGCTAATATAAGGAGACTCTGTTAAAAAAATAAGAGAAAACTTTTAAAAAGAAAACGTTTAATAATTTGCAGGTTCTTCACAAAGTCCTTCCCTAATTTTACCTTGGATAACTTGTGTGGTAGGCAGAACAGAAATAACCTCCAGAAATGCCCTCAAAGGGCGAATTGGCTCTTCCTCCCAGGGCCGACATGCCCTTCTGATCTGCTTGCCCTGGGACCTAGTCGCCCTTCTGCCTCTAGAGCCCACTCTTCTTTTGCCACAGATCTTGAGGGTCCTTCTGGAATCTTCCACCTTAGCCCATGTCCTTCCCTCTGTACCTCGTCCTGGCTCAGTGGGTTCCCCAGCTGTGCATGACCCAGCAAGCCTCTGAGGCTCGGCCACTCTCTTGGGCTGCTTCTTCCAACTCCAGGCACAGGCTCCAGGCTAATGGAGGATCTGGGGCTCAGAGAGCCGAAGAGACTTACCCCAAATCACACAGCTGTGATCGAACAGCAATTAAAAATGGTGTGGTGAGAGGGGCATGCTTGGAATTCTTGGCTTTGGTTCACACTTGTCTAGAGGTTTAGTTAGGAGGTTGGGTCTGGAGCCACACACTTATCTCAACAGCATTCAGCTTTCAGTGAGCAGCATGGCTAAAGTCTTACTTCTAGTTAAATAAGGTGGTGACACCCTGGAAGTTTCCACAAGCCTCTGGCTAAGAACTGGTTATAAAAGGTAAGACAGGCTAGGCACGGTGGCTCACGCCTGTAATCCCAGCACTTTGGGAGGCTGAGGCTGGCGAATCACCTGAGGTCGGGAGTTCAAGACTAGCCTGACCAACATGGAGAAACCCTGCCTCTACTAAAAATACAAAATTAGCCAGGTTTGGTGGTAGGCGCCTGTAATCCCAGCTACTCCAGAGGCTGAGGCAGGAGAATCAGTTGAACTCGGGAGGGGGAGGTTGCAGTGAGCCAAGATTGAGACATTGCACTCCAGCCTGGGCAACAAGAGCAAAACTCTGTCTAAAAAAAAAAAAAAGGATAAGGAAGGCAGAGGCTCATTTCTAGTTGAATACACATCCCAGGATGGCAACAGAGGCGTTTTAGACAGAGAGAGGAAGCAGAAGTACCAAGGAAGTTTGGCTGAAATTTGGAGAAGATACTGATAAATTGAATATAACTGACTATATATATATTTTGATATTTGGTTAAACTTTTGATGGGTTGGTACAATTTCATTCTATGCTTCCCGACTCCTGCAAAACAACTTTCTGTACTGCCTGTTCTGATGTCTTACACCGTTTGAGCTTCACAACACCCATAGCTGAGATGATCATTGCTGTTTAATGGATAAGGGACCTGAGGGTTGGAGAGGGGCTGGCTTCTTCTCAGGGTCATGGCTTAGCTGTTGGAGAAGCTGGGACTGGCTGTGGCTCTCTCCTGTCTAGCATTCTGCCTCTAGTTGTTCAACATTAGACCATCCAGGTTTCTGCTTCACCTTGGCACATCGGTGTGGTGAGTTTCAGAGCAAGGATTTAGAAAAGGGGATACTGTTACTCTGGACCCCTGTTAACGTCAACAGGGACAGCATGAGGTTTGACAAGCCAAATAAGACCCAGAGCCAGCGAATGAAACACATAGTTTTATTCGGGGGAATTACATACAGGGATGGTGCGGTGGCGGCAGACTGAACAGAACTGCGGCTGCCTACAGAAAGCATGCAGTTTACACAACATTGTCACTTCATATGCTACCCCTAATGACCTCTGCCTGGCAACCTCCATTTAACTCAAAACAAAGAGCCTAAGTCCCCTGTATGGTTCACCTTCCCCTGTATGGCCTGGCGGCCGGGGGCGGGGGTCAGATGTTCCTCATAGATAAGGAATGACTCTCTGGTTAGCCACACTCAGAATTCTGAACACTTAACGAAGTGCGTCTGAAATGAACACATATTCAAGCACAGTATCTGCCTGAGAACTGGCAGACTGAGTTTGCCTAGCACAGACACAAAGCATTGATTTTTACCTTTTTCCAAGGGTCAAATTTAGCAATCAGTGTTGCAGGCCATTCAGATTCTGATTGTTTCTTTCTTCTCACCAAGCTACTTTCCCTCCTCCTTTCTTCACACCTCTCTTCTCCCAGCCCTTCTTTCCCAGATTGCCTGGGAAAGAGCCATTCTCTGTGTATGCTTAAGAAGTTATTGCTGTCAGGCGCGTCTACCATACAAAGGTGTGTCTGCCATTCAAGGGGCTTGGAAAGGGGTCTTGGGAAGAAAAATATGAGTTCAATATGGTGCCTGTAGAAATGGCAAATATGTGGCTCCAGTAAAACCCGTCTTCTTTTCAACTCAGGGCAGACGTCAGTAATCTATCAGGCCATTCTTTCCCATGAAGCCTGAACATGACTTCTTAAGACTCTGATCCAGGCCACCATGAACATTCAGCAGAATTGGAATTCCAGTTAAAGAGGGCTAGCCTTACTCAATGCTTACTATGTGCCAAACACTTGCTACCTTCCCTATCGCATGACTTCTGCATAATTCCAAGCAGCAGGCTCTGTTATCCTCATTTTACAGATGAGCAAACAGGCTTAGAGAAGGCAAGTATCTTGTCGCTCCGGAATGAACCTGAGATTTGAAGCTAGGCAGTCCAACTCCAGAGAGACGTCTTTGTTTTCAGCTCTTTGTTGCTTTCTACCCCGATCAGCTACTATCCTGCTGCCTTTCTAAGCGTAGAGTCAGTGTGACTTGAGGGCGAGAATGAGTTCATATCTCCTGGCTGCTCCTCTAGCTCCCCTAATGGTACACAGCCAATGGTCACAGGCCTCATTTTGCAGAAGGAAGCATTGACAGGCTGTGACATCTCCAAGAAAACAGCTCAAATGACAGGAAGAAATGGAAGTGGGAATAGTGAATTTCCCAACCCACACCTCTAGGTCAGCTCAGGGACCCCAGGGACTGGGAGAGTTTTTAAAAATGCCTCTTCTTATTCCTCAAAGCCTAACATGGTTTAATTTTGCAAATAAACCTGGGGCCTGGGTCTGAAGGGTAGCACAAGCAATAGATCTGGCTAAAACCTGCCTGGATTTTGTACAAGGAAGTTGTGAAGAAGTAGAAGTGACTGGAGTTAAATGATCATCTCATAGAAATTCCTTCATAATTTGACCATCAGCCTGGGCTCCTTTTTGTGCTTCCTGGGGGACCATCTAAATTAATAGTTACAATGTTAAGTTACAGTGCTAAATTGGAAAAATAAAAGTTTTCAGTTCAGAGTGTGTGGGGGGGGTGGGGAGAGAGAGACAGAGAGAGAATCTGTCAAGCTTCTTTAGGAGAAAAAAATTATTTGATTACATTTATTTATTTATTTAGAGATGGATTCTTCCTCTGTCTCCCAGGCTGGAGTGTAATGGTGCGATCTCAGCTCACTGCAACCTCTGCCTCCTGGGTTCAAGCAATTCCCCTGCCTTAGCCTCCCAAGTAGCTGGGACCACAGGTGTGTACTACCATGCCCGGCTAATTTTTGTATTTTTAGTAGAGACGGGGTTTCACCATGTTGGCCAGGCTGGGCTTGAACTCCTGACCTCAAGTGGATCTGCCTGCCTCAGCCTCTCAAAGTGCTGGGATTACAGGCACCCTGCCTGGCTGATTACATTTTAAATACTATGTTTGTTGTTTCTAAACAGGCATGAAATGAGCTTAATGTTAAAAATGTGGAATAAAATCTGAAAAAACATGAGCATAGTGTCTTTTTCATCTCTCTTGGTCTTAAAAACATTAAAAAGGACAACCCAATTAGCTATATCATTTTCTTTTGACTCTGGGCAGGTGGCTTTCTTTCTAGTATTCTAGAGAAGGATTAAGTATCTAAACAGATTTGCAGATAGACTGCTATAAATGTCTCCATTGTCTGCCTCCTAGGGATGGAGATCAAGAATACCTGCAAGTGGTTTATGAGGTATACTGGGTTGAATATATCTCCCCAAAATACATATCCTCCTGGAACCTGTGAATGTGATCTTCCTTGGAAATAGGACCTTTACATATGCAATCGACTTAAGATGTGGTAATAAGGGTAGACCCTAAATCCAAAGCTTGGTGTTCTTATAAGGAGGGAGAGACACAGAGGCACAGGAATGAAGGCCATGTGACAACACAGGCAGAGATTGGAGTGACGCAGCTACAAGTCCAGGAGAGACGAGGATCCATGGCCACCACCAAACTCTGGGAAGAGCCAGGGAAGGATTCTCTCCTAGAGCTTTCAGAGATGGTATGGCCCTGCCGACACCTTGGTTTTGGACTTCCAGCCTCCAGAACTGAATAGATTTTGGAACAGAACAGATTTCTGTTGTTTTAAGGCACCAAGTTTGCGGTACTTTGTTACAGCACCGCTGGAAATGAACACATAAGGGGATGTGGAGTGGAATTTGGACTAACACTCATTCCAAACTTTCTTTCTGAGACCTTGAGAGTGAGACCTTGATGTGGGTGAAGTGCTTGTTTCCAGACAGTCTCACATTTCATCAAGGTCCGAGAAAAAGGAGCCTAAATGGAGTGCAGCAGTTCCTGGAAGTCAAGAATAGGCACCATCCATGAAGACTTTTCTTTGGTTGTCTGATTTCCATTTTAGCTAATCTGGGGACCAAATCACTTTTATTTGGTAAAAAGGTTGCTCTTCCTAGAGATCTGAGCTGACTAAATAGAATAGCTTTGAGAGGTTTGTTTCTGGCACAGACAAGTATTGATGGAGCAGCCAGAAGGGACGCCTGCCTGCCTCTACTTAGGGAAGAGAGTCTGGCAATGGTGTCCAACCTGGCACATTGGAAGTACCTGGGGAGCTTTAAAACTTACCAATGTCTGGGTCCCACCCTCAAGGCACCAATTTAACCAGGGTGCAGTGCTGCCTGGCATCAGGAGCATTAAACACCCCTGGGTGATTCTAATGTACGATCGGGGCTGAGAAGCACTGACAGAGGGCCTTTAGATTCCAGGCCAATGGTAGGAATATTTCAAATGACTAAAGGAAATTAAGGAAAATTATAGCAAAGAGAGAGAAAAATATGAACAAAAGGTGACATTCAAGATGCAGTTAAGCTCTGTAGGAAGATCCTCCGATATTTAAACAATGCAGTGGCTATTTTGGAAAGCATGGTCCCACCAAGGGCAGCTCTGAGGTCCATGGAGTGAGTCTGGATGGCTTTGTTTGTTGGAGCCCTGGGCACGACGTCTGCACAGAGTGGTCTTCAAGAAACATTTGCCAATGTTGTCTGTTTAAGTAAAAGAGAAAGCCGTAGTTCAGATATTTCTTGGAAACCTCTTTTCTTCTGCAAAGAAGTCTGGATCATCTAAATTATCCCCCAAAGCTTTCATAATTCCTAAGAAGGCAAATCTGATTCTTTTAAGTTAAGCAGTTAATTACAGGCGGGTGGATCACCTGAGGTCAGAAGTTCAAGACCAGCCTGGCCAACATGGTGAAACCCCGTCTCTATTAAAAATACAAAAATTAGCTGGGCGTGGTGACAGGTGCCTGTAATCCTAGCTACTCAGGAGGCTGAGGCAGGAGAATTGCTTGAACTCGGGAGGTGGAGGTTGCAGTGAGCTGAAATTGCCCCACATGTATGTGCACGTGTGCATGTGATTTGGGTGATAGAGGCAAAGAATTGGCCCACATTTATCCTTCCTCATGGGCAAAGTTCCTAGATTAATTTTAGGTGGGTTAAACTGGTGATTCAGAAGAGTTGGGCACTCTTATGTGGCATGTGAGCACTATATAAACACTGACTTTATTTATAGAGGCCTCCACTATATATGTGGATTAGGCCAGTTGAAGGGACTTTAATGTTTCACACTTTAATTAATCTTAGGAGGCTATCAGTGGATAACTTTGCTGGTGTGACATACTGTTGATTACCTTTGTGATTTATTTGCTGCCAACTTCTTCTTTTTTTTTTTTTTTTTGAGACAGGGTCTTGCATTGTCTCCCAGGTTGGAGTTCACTG
Source organism: Cacajao melanocephalus (assembly GCA_963573385.1). Lineage (NCBI taxonomy): Eukaryota > Metazoa > Chordata > Mammalia > Primates > Pitheciidae > Cacajao > Cacajao melanocephalus. Next base: position 21,867 of record CAUYLG010031707.1, on the reverse strand, counting down.
GCATGATCTTGGTCCACTGCAACCTCCGCCTCTCAGGTTCAAGCGATTCTCCTGCCTCAGTCTCTCGAGTAGCTGGGATTACAGGCGCCCACCATCATGCCCAGCTAATTTTTTGTATTTTTAGTAGAGGCAGGGTTTCACCATGTTGGCCAGGCTGGTCTCAAACTCCTGACCTCGTGATTTGCCTACCTTGGCCTCCTAAAGTACTGGGATTACAGGCATGAGCCACCATGCCTGGCCGCTGCCAACTTCTTAATCAGGAGCAAAACATCCAATTATCCTATTATTATTATAAGAAAATACAATTCGCTTATTATGTGGTTTTCAGGAATATCTGTTGGTAAGAAAGTGGGAATTGCTTATTCTTGCAGGAACTATTAGGCACTATGTGGATATTGGTTAAGGAAGGGATGAGTGTGGACTGAAAACATCTACCACCCTGAAGCAGGCGGCTGTGTTTTGAGCTTAATCTTCATAATATAGCATCACTGCTGGCATACCATTTTTGTTTCTGAGTGTGTATGTTTGACTACAAATACTTGGTAAGGACCAGGCAAGGGAGGTCAATTAGGGTTAAACGTGTTTGCCAAAGCTGATGGATCAATTGGTGTTCGGATTAACTTGGGGTGGCTGGCAAAATATTAGGGAGATATTAGTGAAAATTAGAAGATTATAGTCTCAAACCTTTTGGAAAGCTGAAATGTTTTAATGGAATGGGCTGAAGGCAGCTAGTTCACTATGTGAGAATTTTAAGTCATAGGGTAAGATTAGGGACAATAAAAGCTTCCCCAGTTAAGTCTGTTTACCCCACATCCCTTTGTCTCTACTCTAACTGTTTGCTCACGTAAACTTTGTGCTGATGATCCTCTCAGGGGGAGGTCAAAGGGAAATTGCTCGTTAATGGTGTTTATTCTGGGCCCCAGAACCAAGACCTTTTATCATTCGTAAAACCAGTCTTTTAATCATGTTAATTATCCACAAACATGTTGACTTAGAACCTCTGTTATTAAATCTATAACAAATGTGAGGAGGTACAGGGAGTCGTGGTTGGTTAGCTGCAATCACCCTCTGAAAGCAGTTGATGACCATCCCTAGCCCACTTGAAATTGTTGTACTGTGTGTGAGAGTGTATTCATTCATCTGTCATTGAGTCAGGGTCTGCAGGACAGACCTCCGCAGGTGGTGATCAGCATCTCAGATGGTGACCCTGACGTGATTGAGGTCTCAGGAATTGCTAGTGACTGCTTGGGCTACTGGGTTGAAAACAGTTCTGAGGCAAATCCATGTTTAGAAGGAAAGAGTATTAAGATTGATGAGCAATGTCTTAGAGCACATGGAGGAGAGAATGGAAGCAAGAATGCCAAGCAGTTATGATGATATTCTTAGATCTTTTTTGGAAGACAAGAGCTCTTGGTTGGCCAATTGGCCTTGTTCTAGTCAAAGGTAGTGCCACTTATTTTCTAAGCAACCATGTACCCACATTGGAAATTCAGTGTGTGGTGCAAAGCCAGGTGACCCTTGGCTAAAAGCCCCAGTTGAAAGTTTCCCAAAGAAGGTGAAGAATTTAGTACAGTCACTCTTTATGGCCACTTATTCTATTTTTATTCATTCATCATGAAGAAATTTGCTGTTTGTGAGGTATTTAAGAACATGGCACAAGAAGCCAAGCTGTTTCAGAGAATAATGGTTAATGTCCATCATCCATGTCCAGGCTTGTGCTCAGCGGTCCTTTAGAAAGCTGCACATGACACTCCTGTTCGACCCTGTCTTATATCCCACCACTCAGCTGCACGATGCAAGGTCAGCAGCAGCCCATACCACACTTTTGTGAGAACTTGAAAAACAGACCTCCTCTAGGTTACAGCCCCATAGGACCACAGCTTGGTCAGCAGACCTGGGTGGGTTTTCATTTCCCACTCACCCCATGACCCTTGTGCATGCCACCACCATCAAGCTTGCATATGGCCACCTTGCCATCATGCTAAGAAATCTAATTTAGGCCGGGTGTGGTGGCTCATGCCTATAATCCCAGCACTTTGGGAGGTTCAAGACCAGCCTGACCAACATGGAGAAATCCCGTCTCTACTAATAATACAGAATTAGCCAGGCATGGTGGCATGTGCCTGTAATCCCAGCTACTCGGGAGGCTGAGGCAGGAGAATCGCTTGAACCCAGGAGGCAGAGGTTGCAGTGAGCTGAGATCACACCATTGCACTCCAGCCTGGGCAGCAAGAGTGAAATTCTGTCTCTAAATAAATAAATAAACAAATAAATCGAATTTAATACATGACCAATAGCCATTGCTCAAAATAAATTGCAATAACTGTGAAAAGCCTCTAGGAATAAACACGATTATATACATTCATTATCATAACCCATTAAAAACCCTAAGTACCAAAGTTCACAAATCCCTGACTTAGATATTTTAGGAGTCCTAAGGCATCATGAGACTGAGTGATTGAAAATTTCATTGTATGTCATGAACAGAGCCTAACCACATATGGTATAGTGGCTCAAAGTCCGTATGGGAACAGAAGCAAATGTTTGCTAAGCTGAACAGGCTAATGAGTAATTCGAAGAGGGTTGGAAGGAAATATCATAAACCTTTGTTCATGCAGAATGCAAAGGCCTGGCAAAGCTACTCTGAATGAACCAGGGTTGAATAGGCTGTTACTTTAATGAAAAAGTAATAGAGAATGTGGCCATCTGGAGGGTGTGGCAGTTACTTTGAAATGAAGCTCTAATTTGCACAGGCAACTATTGAATGAGGGAATTTGGATTCAGATGTCTATGGAATGGCTCTGCTGGCCTGGAGCTTTACGCTGGGGAGACACAGATTTTGGGACTGGTCGTTTATTTTAATGTGCGATATATGAATGTGTGTGGGTGGGTGTTTGCACGTGGGTGTGTGTGCCTGTGTGTGCACATGTGCATGTGATTTGGGTGATAGAGGCAAAGAATTAGCCCACATTTATCCTCACTCACGGGCTAATCTTTCTTCCCTTCTCTCTTCCTAATTCCAGTTAATGGTGGCTCCATCATTCCCTCAGTCCTCTAAGCCAGAGATTCAGAAGTAATGCTAGATGCTTCCCTCTCCCTCACTTTAATCTATCTGTTATTCATAACTTAAATTTGCAGCTGGGAGTGATGGCTCATGCCTGTAATCCTAGCACTTTGGGAGGCCGAGGTGGGCGGATCTCCTGAGGTCAGGAGTTCAAGACCAGCCTGGCCAACATGGTGAAACCCCAATCTCTACTAAAAATACAACAATTAGCTGGATATGGCGGTGGGTGCCTGTAATCCCAGCTACTCAGGAGGCTGAGGCAGGAGAATTGCTTGAACTTGGGAGGCGGAGGTTGCAGTGAGCTGAGATAGCACCACTGCATTCCAGCCTGGGCAATAGAGCAAGACTTCATCTCAAAAAAAAAAAAATTGCTTCCTGAATATTTATTGACTCTCTTCTCTTAATCCCCAATCCCACTTTCTAGTTCAGATCTCACTGGATATCATCTATACCACTGAAACTGTCTTTTAGCTGCTACGAATTTTTTCCCACATTAGTTTATCTAATCCTTAGTGACAAGACGATCTTTCCAAATGACAGATTTGATTGTACATCTCCTACTCCTTTGTGTGCACCAGGCACTATTCTAGATCCTGAGGGTACAGCAATGGGCCAGTCAGGATTCCTGCCCACGTGGAACTTACCTTGCTCCATGTGGAACATGGAGAGAAGATGATAAGGCAGTAAAAGATAAAGCATGTCCGAAGGGTGAGGTGCTATGGAGAAACTCAGGCAAGGAAGGGGGTTAGAGAGTACTGTCGGGAGAGTGGCTGTGGTTTTACATAGGGTAGGGAAGGAGGGCCTCGCCAAAAAGGGACATTTGATTAAAGTCTTTAAGGAGTTAAGAGAGTGAGCCTTGCTGATTTAAGGAGGCAGAGCATTTCTCCCAAGTGCAAAGGCCCTGAGGTCCGAGCATGTCTAGTCTACATAAGGATGAGCCAGGAGGTTGGTGTGTCTGGAGAAGGGGAGACAGGAAGCCGAGGTGAGAGAGGCGATGAGAGCCAGGTCACAGAGGGTTGTGGAAGCCAGTGCCAGACCTGAGTGAGATGGGAAATAGATCAGAAGGTTTTGAGAGCAGTAGCCTGATCTGGCTTACCTGGTAATGAGGTCACTCTGGCTGCTGCATTGGGAGTACGGGTAAGGGTAGAAACAGACAGACCACTGGAAGGGCTACCGCAGGAATCCAGGTGAGAAGTAACAGTGAATTGAATGAGGTGGTGGCCCTGGAGGTGGAGATGTGGGTCGGATTCTTGATAACTTGCAAGTAAAGCTCACAGGATTTGTTAAAGGAATGAATGAAATATATAAGAGGAGAGTCAAGGGGGACCACTTTGTCTTGAGGGAAGGATGAAGTTACAGTTCCTGAGATGACAAAGACTGGGAGGAGTGAGTTTTAGGGACAGCTCATGAGTTCTGTTTTTTTTTGAGACAGAGTCTTGCTCTGTCGCCCAGGCTGCAGTGCAGTGGCATAATCTCAGCTCACTGTGACCTCTGCCTCCCAGGTTCAAATGATTCTCCTGCCTCAGCCTCCTGAGTAGCTGGGATTACAGGCATGTGCCATCACACCTGGGTGATTTTTTGTATTTTTAGTAGAGATGGGGTTTTACCATGTTGGGCAGGCTGGTCTTGAACTCCTGACCTCAGGCGATCTACCTGCCTGGGCCAACCAAAGTGCTGGGATTTCAGGTGTGAGCCACCGCACTCGGCCAATGAGTTCAGTTTTAAACACATGAGGTCTGAGATGCATTTAGAGATCCAAGTGGAAATGTCAGGTGAGCAGTTGGACATATGTATCTGAAAATCAGAGGGGTATATGTGTCAGATATTTACATTTGGGAGTCAAAAGCATGAAACTGAATGAGATCCCTGAGATAACAGGGGTAGATACAGAAGATGTCCAAAGACTGAGCTTTGGGATAACTTGAAGATAAAGAAATCTAGAGAGGAGGAAGGACCAGCAAAGACTGGGAAAGAACAGGAGGAAAGGTGGAAGGAAGGCTAGCAGGGAGCTCTGGTAACCTAAAGCCAAAAAAGAAGTGCTTTGCGCAGAAGTCATTAACCAGGTCAAGTGTTCCTGATAGGTCAAGTAAGGTGGACATGGAGAATTGACAAACACAGTTAGCCAGTTCCAATGAAGGACCTTCGCAAAGCAGAGGTCATTGTTTTGATGGTGTGCCAGGGGTGAAAACACAGTTGAAGTGAATGTAATAGAGAATGGGAGAACGGAAATTGGAAGGTGCAAGAATTCCTAATGTTTTTAGTTTTGCCCTAAAGAGAGAGAAGTGAAGTGGTAGCTGGATGGGGAAATGAGATTGAAAGCTTTTTTGGGAGGGGAGTAGGGGACAGGAGAAATAATTGCATGTGTTTATATGCTAGTGGAGAGGTCCAGGAAAGAGAGGAAAAAGTTGACACAGGACAGAGGGAGAGCATGGCTAGAGAGACGGAATTTAGCAGAGGAGTGGAAAAGCTGGCCTTTGCTGGAAGAGGGCAGATTCTCTGTAAGATTGGGAGATAAGGCTGGGTGAGGTGGCTCATGCCTGTAATCCCAGCACTTTGGGGGGCCGAGGCGGGCAGATCACGAGGTCAGGAGATTGAGACCATCCTGGCTAACACGGTGAAAGCCTGTCTCCACTAAAAATACAAAAAATTAGCTGGGCATGGTGGTATGTACCTGTAGTCCCAGCTACTTGGGAGGCTGAGGCAGGAGAATCGCTTCAACCCAGGATGCAGAAGTTGCAGTGAGCTGAGATCACGCCACTGCACTCCAGCCTGAACAACAGAGTGAGACTGTCTCAAAAAAAAAAAAAATCTAAAAAAACAAAGAAAAATCGGGAGATAAAAGTAAGTAGGTTGATGTGATGGAGGTTCTTTTGGAAGGTCACAGCTGCCTAAGGACCCCTCAGTGGCTCCCCATGGTGGCCTGCATGACAGAGTTTACTGACCTCAGCTCCAGGTTCTAGCTCCCTGCCCTCAACTCTTGTCCTTCCTTAACCGCTGCTGGCCCCTCCCAAGTCTGCATTTACACACGTGGTTGTCTGGAGCACTCTTGCTCTCTCTGTCCTGCCCATTCTTTAAGACCTAACGTTGCCTCCTCTGTTCCTCTGAGTTCCCACCATAATCTGCTCAGATCTGCATCATAGCGCTTTATCACTTGTCATTTTTATGTACTCATTAGTCTTTCCTCCAGGCTGTGATCTCCTTGAGGGCAGATGTTTTGCCTTCTTATTTGTCTTGTGTTCATGGCCAACCCCTCCCCCAAGACAGTGTCTGGCACATAGAAAGAAATAAAAATTGGGTACCCAGGAAACCACAAGTGGTTCTAGGTATACTTTTTATGTAACCTTCTTAATCAAACTCTAACATATGTATGTATGTATAAAGACACAATGTTAAGTGTATAACTCTGTGCGTTTTCAAAGAGAAGTGTGTCCTATTCCCACATCAATAAACAGCACCTTACCAGCACCCTCATCTCTCCTTCAGAAATTTCCCCGACGATAACTCCTGTCTTGATTTCTAACCTCATGGAGCAGTTTTGTCTGATTTTGAACTTTACATAAATGGAACTAAACAGGCTGTACTCTTTTAGGTCTAACTTCTTTCACTCAAAATCATGTTTCTGTGATTCATCTACTTGGTAGTGTACAGCATCGTTTGTTCATTCTCTTGGAAGGCGCAACAATTCATAACGTTTCTAGGAGTTTTGCCATAAAGAGAGAGAAGTGAAGAGGTAGCTGGAGGGGGAAATGAGGCTGAAAGTTTTTTTGGAGGGAGTGGGGGCCAGGAGAAATAATTGCATGTGTTTATATGCTAGTGGAGAGGTCCAGGAGAGAGAAAAAGTTGATGTAGGAGAGAGGGGAAGCATGGCTAGAGGGATGGGTTGTGTGGTATTCTGTTGTGCAAATACAGCACAATCTAGGCACTCTTCCATTGCCGCACATTTCGGTGGTTTCTGGTTTCCGTTTTTTATAAATAGCACTGCAATGAATGCAGCTGCACAGGCTGTAGAGCTCTGTACACTGTTCTGCTGGATATAGATCTGAGTGTGAAATTGCTGGGTCATCTATTCAAGGGCTATGCATATTTTTGACCATGTTACTGTGACTGAAGAAGCCCAGGAACGTAACTCTAGGCCCTAGACCATGCACGTGACAGCCTCTGAGCTTTGTGGCCATTTGTCCAGCCACTTCATTTGCAGATGAGATTCTGAGACTCAGGCTGGAAAAGCGACCTGGGAAAAGTCACCCAAGTCAGAGGCTGAGCTAGGCTTTCCTGCAGGTTTCCTCATTTCCAGGCCAGTATAGATCAAGACTGACGTTGGTCAAACAGCTCCTAGTACTCACATGAAGAAACTCTCCTTTCCGCTGTAGGAATTATCACATACCATTCCAATCTAGACACCAAATGTCATTGTTGATTAAGTATGTGCAGTGTGCCAGGCATATTGTGTCGTATGTTTACATGCGTCATATATTTACATTGATCTCTGGTTCTTACAACAACCCTTCAAGACAGGTAATATCAAGCCCATTTTTAAGATGGGAAAAAGAGCTCAGAGGGATGATCAGCTTGTGCAGATTTTCCAGTTTCCATAGGAAGTGGCAGAGCTGGATGTGAACTCTGCTTGTGACTACTTGGGGGATGATCCTTTTGATCAGACCCTGGCAGCTTCAGCACCAGGAGAACGCTTTTTTTTCCCCTCAGGCCCTAGAGTTCCTCCAAAGAATAGAGAATCCAGTTTTCCATGTGACAAAAAGCAGGTAATTCAACATGGCAAGCTCTTACTATACCTGCAGGTTTCTCTGTAAGGACTGATTTAGAAAGTGACAGCTTACAGCCTCTGCATTGACAGCAATTTCTCTTCTAAAGTTACAGAAACTTTGAACACTTACCCTCAAAAACTCTCCCCAGAAGCCTTGAGGACAGCGAGGCTGATGCTGACAAACTAATTGCACCCATATGTGAGGAGCTACAACATGAACTTCATTATTCAGAGCATCTTTGTAGATGGCTACCTTACCTCCCCGTCCTTGTCCCATATCCTTGATAAGAGTTAAAAAACAAAAACTGAGAAAAAGATCAGTGACAACATTGACATGTGTCAGGTATTACTTATAATTTCTGACAATATATACCTAATTATATATTATATCCTTAATTATATAAAACTTATGTTGTGTCATGTACTGATGAATCACTCTTTTTTTTTCTTTTTGTGAGACAGGGTCTTGCTCTGTCACCCAGGTTGAAGTACAGTGGCAGGATCTTGCAATCTCAGCTTACTGTAAGCTCAACCTTCCAGGCTCAAGTGATCCTCCCACCTTACCCTCCCAAGTAATTGGGACTACAGGCATGTGTTACCATGCCCGAATAATGTATATGTGTGTGTGTGTGTGTGTGTGTGTGTGTGTGTGTGTGTGTGTGTGCAGAGATGGGGTTTCACCATGTTGCCCAGGCTAGTCTTGAACTCCTGGGCTCAAGTGATCTGCCTACCTTGGCTTCCCAACAGTGGCTGCGATCCCAGCTCACTGCAACCTCTGCTTCCTGAGTTCAAGTGATTCTCCTGCTCATCCTGCTCAGCCTCCTGAGTAGCTGGGATTATAGGCGTCTGCCATCATGCCTAGCTAATTTTTGTATTTTTAGTAGAGACAGGGCTTCACCATGTTTGCTGAGCTGGTCCTGAACTCAGGTGATCCACCCACCTTACCCTCCCTAAGTGCTGGGATTACAGGTGTGAATAACCTCACCCGGCCCCAAATCACTCTTAAATGAATGATCTCAGTCGGTTCCCCCAACAGCGCTTTAAGATAGGTAGTATTATTGTCCTCCTTTTACAGATGAGAAAACAATACCTATAAGGGTACACAGTAAGTGAATGGGCCGTGGCTTGACCAATGGCCTGTACAGCAGCCCTGCTTTCTTTATTCTCATTGGTTGTCCTGATGCACAGGGTGAAATTCTTGCTAGATGCACAAAAAAAGCTTGTTTACGAATTGATTGATACCTTTCTTTCACTAAAGTGTTAGGTGGTGTTCTCCTCTACTTTACAGTTGGAAAGTCAGTGTATCACCGAGTGATCCATCTCTTTGGGAATACAAAGTATCTGTTAATTCGAGCTTCTGCACTTTGCATTAACTAAAGATCCTCGGAGAGACTGGTGCATTAGCAGGTGACTCTGTGAGCCGTGAGCCTACAAGGACAGCTGTTTTACTTAGATTTATTGAGAGGAAAATATGAAAGGCACCTAAAAGTCAGCTGGCTTAGCTCCTCTCCCTTCCAAACTCCCTCAGCTATGTGAATGGTCTCTGGTCTCCTGTATGGGGTAGGGTTGGGGTGAGGGAAGAGGGGAGAGGAGTAGGGGGAAGAAGAGGGACAGGATTGAGACTGTAGTGGGGTTTTTTGTTTCAAGGTGGTTATTACACACAGCCAAGAACTTCCTGGCTTTCAAAATGCCCTCTGATTCTTGCCAACATCTGAAATGGAATGGTAGAGGTATGAAAATAAATTAAAAAAAATTTCCAGTCATGTTTAAAGAGAATAAGCCTGGGAACACTTGAAGGTTTGGTGTTTTTGTTTTTTAAAATAGTTTTTTGCTTCTTTTCACTTGGAACATGTCACTTTATCACAAGGGACGTGCATATCAATCAGCTTGGTAATGAGGTTACCCCAGATAGAGAGAGGCCCACAGAGTCACCTGCTAATGCAACCAGAATGACAGTCCTGGCTTAGGCAGTAATTAACTACAGGACTTGGGGTAGTGACTTAACTTTTCTGCGTCTTAGTGCCCATCCGTGTAAAAGCTATTTGGATACCATCAGACATGAGGGATGAAGATAGGTGAGTGTTTGGTGTGTGTAGAGAGGAGAGTAGGTGATGCTGTTGCAATGTTGTAGATTTATTGTCAGCCCCTACTACAGAAATTTTGCAACAGAGATTTGCAACGTTTTTGGAGGAGAAACTATTTTCAGTTTCCCCTACAGCGTGGTAGGAATTCAGTCACTCCTCTGATTAAAGTCTAAATGGCTACCACTTTTATGATAAAGTCCAAATTTCTGTCCTTTTTTTTTTTTTTTTTTTGGTAGAGGTTTAATAGGCAAAAGAGACCGGGGCATGGTGGCTTCTGCCTGTAATCCCAGCACTTTGGGAGGCGGAGACAGGCGGATCATTTGAGACTGGGAGTTCAAGACCAGCCTGACCAACAGGGAGAAACCCCACTATTGGTGGGTGCCTGTAATCCCAGCTACTCAGGAGGCTGAGGCAGGAGAATCACTTGAACCCGGGAGGTGGAGGTTGCAGTGAGCCGAGATTGTGCCATTGCACTCCAGCTTGGGCGACAGAGCAAGACTCCATCTCAAAAAAAAAAAAAAAAAGGGTTATTAAAAAGAGAAAGGAAAACAGCTTTCTCTCTAGTGAGTGAGAGGGGCCTTAAAAGAGGAAAAACCGGCTGAGGGCAGATGGGCTGGGTTTTATAGTCCGGCTCGAGGAGGTGGAGTCTGATTTACATAGGGCCCACAGATCGATTCAATCAGGTGTGATGTTTACATAGTGTTGGGGGGGAAAGCTGGCCACCCCACCCTAATCTCATTATGCAAATGAACTTTCCCCTTGATGGTTGCCATCTTGTCTGGTCCTTACTGTGCACGTGGCTGGCAGAGAAGGGAAGTTGGAGCCGCCATCTTGAACATGATTGGCATAATTGCCAGTATCTGTGTCTGCAACTCGATTTTTTTAAAGGCTGCTCTTTGTTAGAAAGAAAAATAACTTGAGGCAGCTTTTCATTAAAAGGAAAAATCTTACGAGGACTTCCATACCCTCACTATCTGCTTAAGTAATTTCTTCTTAACTCCTGTATCATTTCGCCTCTGGAGTGGTAACCTAACTACCGTTAGGGAGTGATGACTCTTTCTGGCTACTTCTTACTGAAAAGGGGCATTGTGTAGGGAATAGCAGCTAGGTCTCCTCCTGGGGTGGATCTAAGGGTCCTCGGAAGAAAGGCGTGCCCATGCGTGGTTCTGTCTGCAGCACTGTTTGGAATTTGATTGCTGTCAGCCATTCTGATGAGTTGCAACACTGGTTTACCTCCACCAGATGTTGCCTTTTGATGAATGTTGAACCCTGGCTGGACGATGTCCCCAATATGAAGCAGGTATGTTGTCTGGGGTAAACATCTGGAGTTTGTTGTCTTGCGCCAGGAAAACTTAGGACACAGACACACAGGAGTTTAGGAGCAGAGGTTTAATACGAAAAAAAAGGAGAGAGAAAGAAAGAGAAAGGAAAGAGAAAGAAAGAGAAAGGAAAACAGCTCTTTCTCTAGTGAGAGAGAGGGGACTTCTGAGAGGAAAAGACCCAAAGTCCGAATTTCTTTAACCTGCCCAACGGGGATTAAAGACAATACCACTTTAGGCATATTTTAATTTTGTGTGTGTGTTCAGGCTTTATGTACAAGTTACCTGGATCAAATTAATTAAGCTATAAGAGTTTTTGTGAGCTCAGTTAGATGGAACTTGTCTTAAAATGCCCGAGGATCATCTAGATTGGGGGCTGATCCTCTGAAGTGCAGATTATTACATGGCAGTTGCTAGGTTTATGTTTTGCCCCCAAAGGACTCCCAATCTATAGCTCCAGGAGAGCTATGCTTTTATTCTAAAGCTCATTTGATGTGCATAAATACAAAGAAGATGCCCTTGAAGTGCTGGCTGGGCAACTTCATTAGAAGAGTTTGTCGTCTATGCACCTTGCACTGCACTCTCATGACCTCTCATGTAGTGCTCACAGCAGAGAGATCTTTCAAGCAGGAAAACTGCTGTGAATGTGAGGCTCTTGGATGACCCTGACTCTCATCCCCAGAACCTGGGGTCCCTGGCTGTCTGCCAATCTTCTCGGAGGTTAATTTCTGCAAGAGTGAACATATATACAATCAATTCCCAATAAGGAGACTGTTCCTCTGGCATATAGAATATGTTGTATGGGAAAGTGCAGATTTCAAGAGCCTCTGAATTGTTGAGAGAAAGTGTCTTGTTCAGAGAGTGACTGGAATCAGATTCCTATCTGATTCTCTTGCATCACTCTATTTTCTCTCTTTTGCATTTAAGTGTTTAGAAATAAAAGTATGCAAATATGAGACATGGGCTGCTGCTGTAGATAATTATTACTTTGTATTCTGAGCCAAAGAAAGCTAGACATTTTAATTCTAAAGATCTAAGTATGGGAATTAGAAGGAATGAAAGTTAAATGGGGAAGAATATATCCTAGGATAAAAAGATCCCCAAAGTTAATGTGTCCAAGATGTCCTTATTTATTCTTTAACACAATTGACAATTGCAAATGATTTATTTTAGGAGACTGCCGATAGTAACTTGCTGACCTATAAACTATACATCATGCCTTGGAACACCTGAGGTGGGTTATGCCCACTTTCTGGCAATTTCGAGAGGGAATGGAAAATTTCAGTCACTGGTTTAAGTAATGGAACCAAGAATTAAATTGCAGATGACAAAGTATTCCCTTGGCCTGTAGTTTTGAAAGTCACTTTCCAGTACAAATATTCCAGCAACAAAGGGAGCAGGAGAATTTGTTTCTTTGGGGCTGTTTATTCTCACCTCTAGTTCTACCATTTCGCTGCTAGTTCTGATGTCTGTCTGGGAGAGGAGGAGCCTAAAATGAACATACACAACCACAGAAAACCCATGGACTGTTGGAACCGGGAGACCAAAGAGCCCAGCCTCCTCAGTGTCTAGCTAAGGACTCCAAGTCCCCAGAGGAAAAGGGACTTGCTTAAAGTCACAGAACTGGTTGGGGAATGGGGAAAGACTCAGGGAGAAAGTTCCAGACAGAGGGAATACTTGTGCAAAGTCTCCAAAGCTGGTAGGAGTTTGGTATGTTTGAGAACCCAAAAGAGGACGGGCGCGGTGGCTCATACCTTTAATCCCAGCACTTTGGGAGGCTGAGGCACGTGGATCACCTGACGTTGGGAGTTAGAGACCAGCCTGACCAACATGGAGAAACTCCATCTCTACTGAAAATACAAAATTATCCGGGTGCGGTGGTTTATGCCTGTAATCCCAGCTACTCAGGAGGCTGAGGCAGGTGAATCACTTGAACCCGGGAGGCGGAGGTTGCAGTGAACCGAGATCATGCCATTGCACTCCAGACTGGGCAACAAGAGCTCAACTCCGCCTCAAAAAAAACAAAACAAAACAAAACCCAAAAGAAAGCCACGTGTGGCTGGACTACAAGGGCTAGGCAGAAGAGGAAGCTGGAGAGGAATCCCCCAGCTGTACTTAAAGGGCAATAGAAATCTTAGGCAGGGATCTGCCACGACTAGATTTGCATTTGAAAAACATCTGTCTGGCTGCTTTGGAACACTCTCAAGGTTCTTGGGCTCTAGGAGAGCAACCACATTAGCTTGGACCAGAGTGGCAGAGGTGGAGATAAAGAGGAATGGAAGAGAAGATAACCTCTTCCCCAACCATCGTGGCTAACTCATTTCAACATATGAAGAGAATGTTGGATTGGGTATCTGGCCAGGTAGGTTGTTTATCTGAGACCTTTTTGAAAATTGGTGTAGGCATTTATTGCTATAAACTTCCCTCTAAAAACTGCTTTTTTTTTTTTTTGCATCTTGTAAGTTTTGATGTGTAATGCTTCTGTTTTTGTCTCAGTATTTTAAAGATTTCTCTTTTAATTTCTTCTTTGATCCATTGGTTGTTCTGGAGTATGCTGTTTAATTTCTAATATTTGTGAATTTTTCAGTTTTCCTCCTGTTATTAACTTCCGTTTTCATAGAAAAGATAATTGATAGGATTGCAGTCTTCTTAAATTTGTTAAGAGTTGTTCTGTGACCTAACGTATGATCTATTGTGGAGAATGTTCTTTGTGTACTTGAGAAAAGTACATATTCTATTGCTGCTGGACAGACTGTTTTGTATATCGGCATACCTCATTTCACTGTGCTTCACTTTATCGTGTTTTGCAGATATTGCATTTGCTACAAACTGAAAGTCTGTGTCAACCCTGACTAGAATAATTCTCTTGGTGCTGTTTTTGTGAAAGTATATGCTCACTTCATGTCTCTGTGTCACATTTTGATAATTCTTATAATATTTCAAAAATTTTTGTAATTATTATATTTATTTTAGTGATCTGAAATCAAGTATCGTTGATGCTACTTTGCAATTGTTTTGGGGCACCACAAACTGCAACCATATAAGACAGTGGACTTTATAAATATGTGTGTTCTGACTGCTCCACTGTCTGGCCCATTCCTGTCTTTCTCTCTGTCCTCAGGCTTCCCTATTTTCCTAGACATGGTAATATTAAAATTAGGCCAGTTAATAACCTTACAATGGCCTCTAAGTGTTCAAGTTAATGGTAGAGTTGCACGTCCCTCAATTTAAATCAAAAGCTAGAAATAATCACGCTTAGTGAGGGAAGGCACGTGGGAAGCAGAGACAGGCGAAAAGCTAGGTCTCTTGCACCAAACAGCCACGCTGTGAATGCAAAGGAAAAGTTCTTGAAGGAAATTAAAAGTGCTAATTTAGTGAATACACAAAATCATTTTAAAAAGTGGAACAGCCTTATTGCTGATAAGAATGTTTTAGTGGTCTAGATAGATTAACCTTAGCACTGGCACACCGTTAAGCCAAAGCCTAATCCAGAGCAAGGCTCTTAATCTCTTCAATTCTGTGAAGGCTGAGAGAGGTGAGGAAGCTGCAGAAGAAAAGTTGGAAGCTACCAGAGGTTACGTCATGAAGTTTAAGGAAAGACGACGTCTTCATAACATAAAAGTGCAAGGTGAAGCAGCAAGTGCTGTTGTGGAAGCTGCTGCAAGTTATCCAGAAGATCCAGCTAAGATCACTGATGAAGGTGGCTACACTAAACAACAGATCTTCAGTATAGCTGAAACAGCCTTACATTGGAAGAAGATGCCATCTAGCCTTCAATAGCTAGAGAGGAGAAGTCAATGCCTACTTTCAAAGTTTTCAAGAACAGGGTGATTTTCTCGATAGGGGCTAATGCAGCTAACGACTTTAAGTTGAAGCCAGTGTTCATTTACCATTTGAAAAGTACTAAGACCCTTAACAATTATGCTAAATCTACTCTGTCTGTGCTCTAGAAATGAGACAAGGCATGGTTGACAGCACATCTATTTACAGCATGATTTACTGAATATTTTAAGCCAATGTTGAGACCCACTGCTCAGAAAAAAAGAGATTCCTTTCAAAATATAACTGATCACTGACAATACATCCGATCACTCAGGAGCTCTGATAGAAATGTACAAGAAGATGAATGTTTTTAAAAAATTTTATTTATTATACTTCAAGTTCTGGAGTACATGTGCAGAACATGCAGGTTTGTTACATAGGTATACACGTGCCATGGCGGTTTGCTGCATCCATCACCCCATCATCTACCTTAGGTATTTCTCCTAATGCTATCCCTATCCCCCCAACCCCCTGCTATCCCTCCCCAAGCCCCACCCATCCCGCAGGCCCCAGTGTGTGATATTTCCCTCCTGTGTCCATGTGTTCTCATTATTCAACACCCACTTATGAGTGAGAACATGTGGTGTTTGGTTTTCTGTTCTTGTGTCAGTTTGCTCGAGAACAATGGTTTCCAGGTTTATCCATGTTCCTGCAAAGGACTTATGCTACCTGACTTGAGACTATGCTACAAGGCTATAGTAATCAAAACAGCATGGTACTGGTACCAAAACAGAGATATAGACCAATGGAACAGAACAGAGGCCTCAGAAATAATGCCACACATCTGCAACCATCTGATCTTTGACAAACCTGACAAAAGCAAGCAATGGGGAAAGGATTCCCTGTTTAATAAATGGTGTTGGGAAAACTGGCTAGCCATGTGCAGAAAACTGAAACTGGATTCCTTCCTTACACCATATACAAAAATTAACTCCAGATGGATTAAAAAAGATTTAAACATAAGACCTAAAATCGTAAAAACCCTAGAAGAAGACCTACACAATACCATTCAGGGCATAGGCATGGGCAAGGACTTCCTGACTAAAACACCAAAAGCAATGGCAACAAAAACCAAAATAGACAAATGGGATCTAATTAAGCTAAAGAGCTTCTGTACAGCAAAAAACAAAACAAAACAAAAACTATCATTAGAGTGAACCAGCAACCAACAGAGTGGGAAAAAATTTTTGCAATCTGACAAAGGGCTAATATCAAGAATCTACAAAGAACTTAAAAAAATTTACAAAAAAACAAAAAACAAAAAACAAACCAAACAACTGCATCAAAAAGTGGGCAAAGGATATGAACAGACACTTTTCAAAGGAAGACATTTATGCAGCCAACAAACATATGAAAAAAAGCTCATCATCACTGGTCATTAGAGAAATGCAAATCAAACCCACATTGAAATACTGTCTCACGCCAGTTAGAATGCTGATCACTAAAAAATCAGGAGACAACAGATGCTGGAGAGGATGTGGAGAAACAGGAATGCTTTTACACTGTTGGTGGGAGTATAAATTAGTTCAACCATTGTAGAAGACAGTGTGACAATTCCTCAAGGATCTAGAACTAGTAATATCATTTGACCCAGCATTCCCATTACTGGGTATATACCCAGAGGATTATAAATCATTCTGTTATAAAGACACATGCACACCTATGTTTATTCTGGCATCGTTCACAATAGCAAAGACTTGGAACCTACCCAAATGCCCATCAGTGATAGACTGGATAAAGAAAATGTGGCACATATACACCATGGAATATTATGCAGTCATAAAAAAGGAAAATGTTTTTATGTCTGTTAACACAATATCCATTCTGCAGCCCATGGATCAAGGAGTGTTTTTAACTTTCAAGTTTTATTATTTAAGAAGCAGCTTTTGTAAGGCCATATCTTTCACAGACAGTGACACCTCTGGTGGATCTGGGCAAAGTAAATCGGAAACCTTCTGGAAAAGGTTCACCATTCTGGATGCCTTTAAGATTAGTGATTCATAGGAGGAGGCTGAAATGCTAACATTAGCAGGAGTTTTGAAGAAGTTGATTCCAACCTTCATGGATGACTTTGAGAGCTTCAAGACTAGGGTGGAGGAAGTCCTGCAGATGAGGTACAAATAGGAAGATAACTAGAATTATTAGAGAAGTGAAGCTTGAAGATGTGACTAAATTGCTATAATCTCATGACCAAACTTGAATGTATGAGGAGTTGCTTCTTATGCATCAGCAAAGAGATGGTTTTTTTGAGACACAACCTACTCCCGGTAAAGATGCTATGAGAATTGTTGAAATGACAACAAATAATTTAGAATATTACATACACTGATAAAAGCAGTGCTAGTGTTTGAGAGGATTGACGCCAATTTGAAAGAAGTTCTAATGTGGGTAAAATGCTACCAATAGCACCACATGCTATAGAGAAATCTTTCATAAAAGGAAGAATCAATATCAATGTTGCAAACTTTAATGTTATCTTATTTTAAGAAATTGTCGCAGCCATCTCAACTTCAGCAGCCATCACCCTGATCAGTCAGCAGCCATCAACATCAAGGCAAGAACCCCTACCAGCAAAAAGACTATAACCTGCTAAAGGCTCAGATGATTATTATCACTTGTTTTAGCAATAAAG
Source organism: Cacajao melanocephalus (assembly GCA_963573385.1). Lineage (NCBI taxonomy): Eukaryota > Metazoa > Chordata > Mammalia > Primates > Pitheciidae > Cacajao > Cacajao melanocephalus. The sequence continues at coordinate 4,184 of CAUYLG010031707.1, read as the reverse complement.
GATTTTAAAATCAATAATGTACATTTTTAAAGATGTATTGCTATTGCACAGATAATAAACTACAGGATAGTGTAAACATAACTTTTTACATGCACTGGAAAACCAAAACATTCCTGACTTGCTTTATTGTGATATTTGTTTTATTACGGTGGTCAGAACTGAACCCACGTATCTGCATGGTATGCCTGGATGTCTGTTAGGTCTGCCTGGTCTATAGTGCTGTTCAAGTCCAATGTTTCCTTATTGATTTTATGTCTGGATGATCTATCCATTGTTGAAAGTGTGATATTGAAGTACCCTGCAATTATTGTATTGCTGTCTATTTCTCCCTTCAGATCTGTTACTATCTACTTTTTATATTTGAGTGCTCTGATGTTGGGTGTATATAATTTGCAATTGTTATAGTTTCTTGACGAGTTGAAGCCTTTATCATTATATAATAACCTTTCTTTCTTGTGACAGTTTTTGGCATAAAGTCTATTTTATCTGGTAGTAGTACAACTACTGCTGCTCTCTTTCAGTTTCCATTTGCAGGGAATATGTTTTTTATCTCTTCTCTCTCTTTCAGCCTATCTATGTCTCTAAAGTTGAAGTGAGTCTCTTGTAGGTAGCATATAGCTGAGCTTTGTTTTTAATCCAATCAGCCATTCTGTCTTTTGATTGGAAAATTTAATCCATTTACATTTAAAGTAATTATTGATAGGCAAAAATTATTATTGCTATTTTGTTAATTGTTTTCTACTTTGTAGACCCTTTGTTCCTTTCTTCTTCTATTCCTGTCTTCCTTTGGAATTTGATGATTTCTATAGTGGCATTGATTTCTTTCTCTTTCTGTTTTGTGTATTTAGTGTAGGTTTTTACTTTGTGGTTACCATGAGGCTTACCTGAAACATATTATGTTTATAACAGTCTACTTTAAGCTGGTAACAACTTAACTTTTATGATGTACAAAAACACTACTTTTAATCCTCCTCCCACCTTATGTTTTTGATGTCACAATTTACATATTGTATATCCATTAACAAATTATTGTAGCTATAGTTATTTTCAATGGTTTTGTCTTTTAACAATCCTATCTCTTTCCAAAGCCTCTCTAATGTTTCCTCATTTCCCAAATTCTGGGCTTTTGCAATTCTTACCCCTTTTCTGACCATTGGCATCACCGTGTCTAGACTATGAGCTGACGGAAAGCAGGGGCTGAGTCTCCTTTGTGCTTGGCCCATGGAAGGTGCTTGATCAAAGTTTATTCCTTTATCCTTGTTTTTGTCTTGGGAACCTTTCCTGCTTTGGCCTAGCCTCATTTTTGGCACAAATGATTAGAATTGCAAGAACGTCTCACTGGTTCACCCACCTCTTTGTCTCCTGGAGGAAACCAACGGTCCAATCAGGTGGCCAGGCCTGTGTTCTCTCTTCCTTACCCCTCAGTGAGCACACAGCCTCTGCCTTGGGAGGCTCCTTCTGCTTTGGCTTCTTTTGCTTTGGCTTCTGCTTTTTCGTCCTTTTCCTCCTCCTCCTGCCCTTTTCCTCTTCCTCTTCCCACCCTTTTCCTCTTCCTCCTCCCGCCCTTTTCCTCTTCCTCCTCCCTCCCTTTTCCTCTTCCTTCTCCCGCCCTTTTCCTCTTCCTCCTCCTGCCTCTCCTCTTGCTTCTCTTTCTGCTGCTTCTACTCAGGCTTCAGTTTCCACTTTCTCTGCTTTGACTTCTGCTTTGGCTGCTTCTCCTTCTGCTGCAGCTTCTCTTTCTTCCACTATGACTGCACCTCCCTCTTCTCTCCACGTCCTGTTTTGCTCTCCCTGCCTCTTCTTCCTCCCCTTCCTCTTCTCCCTCCTGCTCTGCTTGTTTGGCTTCTGCTTCTTCTGCTCCTGCTTCTTCTGTTTGCTCCTTCCACTTCTTCTCTTGCTGCGTTTGTTTCTCTTCCACAGCTACCACATCTACTTCTCTTCCTCTTCCTTTCTCAGTTTCTCTCTCTTCCTCTGCATCTGTGTGTGCAGCTTCTGCCTTCTAAGCATCGACTTCTGCGTTGTATGTTTCCGCTGCTTCTCCCTCTGCCTTTTCTGCTGTTTCTGCTGCTTCTATTCCCACTTCTTTTCTGCCTCTGCTTCGGCAGCTGCTGCTGTTGCTACTCCTTCCTTCTTTTTTCCTTTCCTCTTCCTCTTTCTTTATCTTCCTCTTCTTCTGGGGCCTTTGCTTCTGGTTCTGCTTTTTCTGCACCTTTTCCTTCTCCTGCTGCTCTGTCTTCTCCTCCTCCTGTCTTCTTCTGTCCCTCCTCTATCTTCTCCTACTTCTCGTCTTCTTCTCGTCTTCCTTCCTCCTCCTCTGTCTCATTCTCATCTTCCTCCTCCTCCTGCTCAGTTTTGAACATGCTAAGTTTAAGGTGCCTGTGAAACATTTACTTACACTTTCTCTAGGGTTTTCCAGGGTTCTTTAAGAGCTTCAAAGTTTCTGCCAACATGGGACTTGCTGCTTGGCCAGTCTCTTTTGGTAGGTGGCAGATAATAATAAGACCTCACAAAGGAGCAGTATTCTACAATAAACCCAGTATTTACAAACCCATTATTTTATTTGTAGAATGGGGAAACTGAGGCTCAGAAAAATTTTCTACTTTGCAAGGCTGCATAGAAATAAGTGGAACTTTTAGAAGAACCTAGAGCCCCTTTTCCCAAGGTTTGCCATAGGGCCTTACTTTAAAAAAAAAAATTGTTATTTTAATGGACTTTGTTTTTTAGAAGCAGCTATAGGTTGACAGCAAAATTGAGAGGAAAGTATACAAAGTCCCCACGGGACCTTAATGCTTTTACAGAGCTTAAAAAGTCCCTTTATATCCACGATTTCACCAGTTTAAGGATCACTTGAGAGGATATCAGTCCAGAGAGGGAAGGGATTCAGTTATGCCCACCCAGCAAGGTAATGCCACCTTACCGGGATGAGGGCCCCAGCTCCTTGTCCAAGGGCTCAGGAAGGTAGTGAGGTGCTACTCAGTGCTATTCAGAAAAGTAGTGAGGCAGTGAGTGGCAGGTGTGGGCATTGGGCCAGCTTTTCCTTAGTATGTCACCAGTTCCTCCCACTCACATCCTGGCCTGAGATAGTCATCCAGATCTGGTTCTCTGAGTTTTTCCATCCTTCAGGAAAATTCTAGTGACCTAAATCTGGGGCAGAAAACCAATAAACACAGGAATTGCTTTTTAAGAAAAACTCAGTTGATAGGCTGAAAGTGCCACGAGGCCACAGGACAATTAGAGTATGCTGGGCTCCAAATGCTGAGCAGATGCCATCCTGGTTGGGAGCCAGGCCCTGGGAATAGAAACACCAGCCCTCTGTGCCAGCCCTGGCAGGGCCTTGTGAAGCAGCTGGTCTCCAGCCAGTTGCTCCCCTCTGTTGCCAATATTGCACAGGCCCCAGGAGAATGGAAATTGAATTTGGCAAAATTCACATTCTTGTCTTTGGAGAGTGGGTGAGAGTCTCATCCTGGGAAGTGGTAGATTATCAGCCAGCCCCATGAGGGGAGGGCTCGCCTTCCTTTACTCACCATCATAACTCCAGGGTTGAAATCAGTGCCTAGCATATAACAGGTGCTCAGAAATGTTTGTTACTATCTACACACTGAAGACAGGGAAGGGAGCTTTCACCACTTTCTAATACTTCCAACTCCCGGATCTTTCTGTTTGTAGGACTCTAGATGGGTTCTGATTAAGAACCTACTGTTGTGGGGCATGGTGGGGAGTGGTTGTCCAAATAACGAGATAATGGCTTCCACAGTCAGATTCACTTTTAGAGGAGGCTCAGGGTGGAAGTAGTTTGAAAGGGAAGAAGCAGCCCGGCTGAGTCTTGGGGCTTGCAGGAAGGGAGGAAAGGGGATGCCACAGAGGTGTCTTGGGCATGGGAAGAGAGCCTAGGCTGAACTATAGAAGGGCTTGTGGAAGCACTCTTGTTATTTGGCCATTCGCCAAGCATCTATCTATGGGCCTCTTCTTTGTGATAGGTTCTCCTGGGAAAGTACTGCATCTCTGTGTAGAGAAAATGCTCCTTTTAGAGTAAGCCCTTTGAAGAGTGCTCTTAGAAGACATGCCTTGCCGTGCGCCTGGCATCCCAGCTACTCGGGTGGCTGAGGCAGGAGAATAGCTTCAACCCAGGAGGCAGAGGTTGCAGTGAGCTGAGATGGTGCCATTGCACTCCAGCCTGGGCAACA